>CAUYRH010071098.1:0-18317 GCA_963574655.1 Perodicticus potto | reverse complement strand
TTTTTTTTTTATTGTTGGGGATTCATTGAGGGTACAAGAAACCAGGTTACACTGATTGCATTTGTTGGGTAAAGTCCCTCTTACAATCGTGTTTTGCCCCCAAAAGGTGTGGCACACACTAAGACCCCACTGTTTTTTTTTTGTTGTTGTGGTTGTTGTTGTTGTTGTTGAGACAGAGCCTAAAGCTGGCATCACAGCTCACAGCAATCTCCAATTCCTGGGCTCAAGCGAGTCTCCTGCCTCCGCCTCCCAAGTAGCTGGGACTATAGGTGCCCGCCACAACGCCCGGCCGTTTTTTGGTTGCAGCCCTCGTTGTTTGGCGGACCCGGGCTGGATTTGAATCTGCCAGCTCAGGTGTATGTGGCTGGCGCCTTAGCCCGTTGAGCCACAGGCGCCAAGCCCACCCACTTTTTTCTTTTGTGTTATTTTTTGAGACAGAGTCTCACCCTGTGCCCTGATAAGGTGCTGTGGTGTCATCCTAGCTCACAGAAACCTCAAACTCTTGAGTAGCTGGAACTACAGGCCTCTGCCACAAGGCCTGGTTAGTTTTTCTATTTTTTTTTTTCAATGCGTTTTGGTTTAAATGCCAGTTTCTTCAAGAACCTAATATTTCAGTTACAAGTAATTGAAGGTCCCTTTAAAAAAAAAAAAATCCGATGCCCTCATAATCAGCTACTTTATGTGAAGAGAAAAAACATTGTTACAATGGCTCAAAACCGTTCTTCCAAGGCATGATAGGTTCAGTCCGGCTCTAACTAGCAAAGGCCTTGCTCACATCCCCGTTCCCTCCGTACTTCCTCCTCCCGTTGTGTGAACGGTATGTACCAGTATTTAATCATGTGTTTTATCTGCTCTGCATCGTGACACAGAAGAGCATGATGAAGTACATCACCAGAATCAGTCAGAACACCAGGACATTGAATGCGTCAAAGAAGGTACAGATCATTGCCACAAGGATGGATGCCCTTGGTAGCCGTGTGCCGAAATTTAAACTCCAGAAGCTTTTGAATAAAGGGACGAAATTCCTCGTTCTGTTGGGTTGGTAATGAAGGACCATCATGTGAGTCTTCCATTAAGGAAGAATCCACTTTGGGAGAAAGAAAAGCTACGAAAAGATTTAGATGGTCGATTCCCAAGGCGTAGGTCACAATGTACCTACCCTGCAACACGTAAACTCTAATCACATAGACAAAGCTGAGACCCATAGTCACCACCCATCTCACGGCGGTGTAGACTTGTCTGCCCAGGACGGATAAATCTGTCCAAGCCTTGTGAAAAATCTGTACACCACTGAGGGTTTTCCACGGACACCATCTCCAACACTGTCCCCTTTGGACATTCTGTAACATGAAGTGAAACGTCAATGCAACTAAGAATAAAGCGCTTCGGGCGGCGCCTGTAGCTCGGTGGGCAGGGCGCTGGCGCGATATACCGAGGGTGGCGGGTTCCAACCCGGCCCCGGCCAAATTGCAACAACAACAAAACTAGCCGGGCGTTGTGGCGGGTGCCTGTGGTCCCAGCTACTTGGGAGGCTGAGGCAAGAGAATCGTCTAAGCCCAGGAGTTGGAGGTTGCTGTGAGCTGTGATGCTACGGCACTCTACCTTGGGCTATAAGGTGAAACTCTGTCTCTACAAAAAAAAAAGAATAAAGCGCTTCCAGGACTAAAAGCCAGTCTTTTAGATAGGAAGCGGCCAGGGTGAGCAGGACTGCCGCCCTCTCAACCGTCCCCTGCCCACTCCCTGATCTCAGCCTGTGCTCTGCTAGCCGCGGAGACCACCACCTCCTGACCGACCCTCGGCTCGTCCCCGCCCGCCCGCCCGCCTAGTTTTTCCAGATTTAGTGGAGACGGATCTCGCTTTTGCTCAGGCTGGTCTTGAACGCCTGAGCTCAGGCAATCTACCTGCCTGGGCCTTCCCGAGTGGGGTTAGGATTACAGGTGCCAGCCGCTGCGCTCCGCCCTAAGGAACAGTTCTTAACGGGATAAGCGCTTCATCTTTACCTTCACTAGTTTTCAAAATAATGAGTTGGCTCCCCAGCATTCTCCAAACACTAATTTAAAAAAATGGCTCCCCAGCATTCTCCAAACACGGTAATTTAAACTTGGGGTAAAATTCTCATACCATCAAATTTACCCTTTTAAAGTGCACATACAATCCATTCGCTTCTAGTACATTTTTAAAGTTGTGCAGCCGTCGCTACTAGTTGCTTTTTTATTTTTTAATTTTTATTATTTTTTTTTAAGCCTACAGCACCGGGTATTCCCAGGCGGTCTCCCATTCAAGTACGAACCAGGCCCGACCCTCTTAGCTTCTGAGATCAGGCGAGATCGGGCGCGTTCAGGGTAGTTGCTTTTTTAAAAAGTCTTACACGTTCATGAACATATCCATTGCGTTTCAATTCAAGGCAATTATTATTGTTTTGACACTTAAATTTTCTCAACTTTAGCCAACCTGAGCTTCTTTAAACTGGCTCCTGAGTCCTTTGGCATGCTCTTGTTAGCTATGACACTTTGTTTTTTTTGCCTTCTGCGATAAGTAGATGTTCCTGGCTCATCGTGTACTTTCCTGCTCTAGCCCAGAAATCAGTCCTATCTCCAAGGTTCCTTTCGTAGAAAACTATAGAGATCCCTCCCAATTTGGGCACAATGGGCACAAAGGGTGCTCATTTGTTACTGCTCATTGTTTCTAGGCCTCTTATGTGCGTATAATTTTTTTCCCTTTAGTGGAGCTAGTTCGTTTGCTGTGTCCTGTAATTTATAATTCATGAGGTAGAATTTTGCTATTGGTGATTTTCAGGAATTAAACGATGTCTTATTCAACTAATGACTCATGAAAAATACTGCTTGAAAAATCACCTAATTTTCAGTGATTGTTCACTTTAAAATTATTTTCCTTGGAGAGGGTGTACTGCTTAAAGACTCAGACTAAACATTCTTACTTGGCATTAATTATATACAGCTAAACTGGATTTCGACTGAAGATGCAAGTTGCTTGTGTTACGTAAGTAACAAGTACCAGATAAATAGGGCATCCTTAGTTTATTAAATAAAACTAGAGATTTTCTAGGGGAAGGTAAATTTTTTTTAATTTTGAGATATAAAATAATGAAACACCACGACTTTTAAACACCAAGACTATTTAAGAAGTTCTATATTTTCTCTTAAGCCAATAATTTGTTTCCTATTTGAATTCCTATCAGTCAGTGATGTGGAGTGAAAACCAACAGCTTCTTTTCTGTCTAATGTCTCTCTAGAAAAATGATTGAAAGGCCTTCTATCGTTTCTGGCTTTAAGGACCTATAAACATGTCAGAGATTTTTAGTTAAGTTATTAAAACACTGTCAAAACCTTGAGTAGATGCTTTTAACTATCTGATATACATTAATGCCTCTGAAGGAATAAATTTTAGTACCTAATCAAAATTCCTTTGACTGCTTTGAAACCAGCTATTTTGTATTCATAGCATATGTTTTTGAAATGTTCTGCTCTCAATCTCCCTAGATAAAATTTCCTTTTATTATGTGTTTATTTAAGTGAGAAAATGAAAGCGCTTATGTTTTTATTCTGCCATACACTGCCTCCTTATTTGAGTTCCCCAAGGGCAAGCACCACCTCTTTTGTTACTCCCTGTGTCCACAATACTATAGGTCCCTAACACTAAAACAATGATCAAAAGTATCAAGGCAGGATTGGCTGTAGCAGGTACTTTAAGTACAAGATGCCTGGTGCTTAATCACCCAGTGCTTGATTACCAAATGCTTACAATGATCTTAGCTGTCCTCAAGGTCCTATTGTGAGTACTTTCATAAACTGCATTTTATACTTTATTAGAACATCAATTTCTCATCTCTGCTGTTCACACTTCCTAGTCTAGTAAAATGATTTTTATCATTGTTCAAACTTTTAACAGTTTAGTTTTGCTCTTTACAGCCTTCGATAAATGGATTTGAAAAACAAATTACTTTTCCTTTTTTTTAACTCAAAAAAATATAGTTGACCTTATCTGTATAGTCACATATAGAATAATCTTTGTTGGACTTTAATATGAGTTTATCTCATGTAATTAATAGAACTTGGTTATCCTTGTTTCCCACCAAAGTTAATAGTCCCTTTATGTATAAAAACAAGGGGCTCTTTGAAACTATCAATACCTAAACTAGTTATCTTTTAGATTGAGAAAACATCTTTTTCTTTTATGCTCCTTGGACACTTTTTTCTTAACTGCTTTACACTGGTGGACTTACAAGTATTGATGGTAATTATGGAAAAACTAATAAGAATGCTGACATTAGGTTTTTGTGTTCTGAACATGCTGCTTACAGTTGCCTGGACGACGTCAGTTCCCATTCTTGACATACCATAGCATTAAACGGAGGCCCTTGGTAAGTACTTGGTTATCAATTTTTTGAAATATTAATGTGGGTACACAAGCAATTTCTCATTTTTTTGCTTGATACAGTATTATTTAGTTTTATTTACCTTTCGTGAATACATTCTATATCACGACCTGCTGGAATTTTCTATAAACAATGAAGACATGTTGTCATTTATTTTTGAAAGGAAATTTAATTGCTTAAAAAAAAAAAAAGAAATCAAAGCTAAAGCCCTGACAGGAAAATTACCATCCAGTACGTTCTCTGAGATTTCTTCTTACTCTACCTTCGTTTTTCCTTTTTAGTGCCATTTTATGATTTTAAGATGTCTAAGGGTAAAATTGCAATCTGGGAGTATTAAAAGGAGTTATGACAGGCAACTAAAATACATGGTCTTTGTATTTAAAGAGATTTCACACCAATATACTATTTGCTTTATAATTTTTGTGTTCTTTAATGTCTAAATAAAACGTAACATTTAGTGCTATGTTGCAGCAGTATAGCATGTCAGATTCCGGATTCATGTGAAGACCACACTATTTAATTTTTTCCTAGTAACTTTTAAACACAGTTTGGGTTCCAAGTTCAGTATGTAAAGAGCATAAAAATTTCAAATAAGGAAAATCCAAAATACACATTTTTGAAGTTGATAAGTGCTGTTTAATCAAGTCTTTTTAAATTTTAAACGGCTTACGCAGTCTGTAAAAAAATCCATACCCAATCCTGCTATTAAAGAATGTGGGAAATTCATTATTTATGAAGTAATTACACAAGACTTACATCTCATAGGTTCCCAAGCTCTGATACACAGGTATACAGGAAATATATATTAAAAATTCCTGTTTATTGCAATGTGCGAGAGCAGTTTCCAAGTGTAACCCCCCCCCCCTCCCCGGCAACTAATAAAATCAGTTTGGCTCTCTGCTTTTTTTTTTTTTTTTTTATTAAAACAGCTTGATAGTTGCTCTATGGCTAACCCTTCTCCCCCCTCTTCTTGCCCGCATACCTATTTAGACTGGCAAGCCCATTGTCATTTTATTTCAGAGATTTTGTTTTTTTTAAGCGAAGGCTGGGGACGGCGGGGGTTGCTAAATTTATCTTCCTCCCCGGCTACGGGGATGGAGAAAACACATTTACTGCGGGCGGGGGTCTGAGGGCCTGCGAACAACTCGAGCAGGCGCCTCGGCCAAGACCGGCGCGGAGAGGCGGTAGGTCTCCGGGGAGGCCCCCGGGGGGCGGCCGCGGCCTTCGGGAGATGGTGGGGGGTAGCCCGGCCGCCTGCCTCTCCGCGGGGTCGGGAGACCGCGGCCCCGCGCGGGCTTTACGGCCAAGGCGGCGGCAGCGGTGCGTGTGTGGCGGCGGCGGGCGGGAGCGCGGAGGAGGTGGAAAGAAGGGGGGCGCTGTCACGGAGACTCAGGCCGCCGGAGACCCCGCCGCAGCGAGGCCACTGGGCTTCCCGGTTGCGGGGCGTGAGTGGCGCCCACTGGGGTTCCGGCGGGACCCACCGGGCGGAGGAGGGGGCCCATCTACCCTTCCGCATTTTCCTGGGTCTCTCTCCCGGGCGGTGACGTGACGTGCTGACGGCGGGCCCGTGCCGGGGAGCTGGGCCGCTTTTTGTCAGCTCCGAGTTCGGCCCCTCCTCCCTCCCTCCGCCCGCCCCACCAGCCGGAGCCCGGCCCAGTGCTCCAGAGAAAGGCCGGCCTGCAGCACCCGCCACCGTCGCCGACCGCCCGCACGCCTATCCGGTGAGTCCCGCCTGTCGCCGCGGCCGCGGGGCCTAGTGCGCGCGAAGCGGCCTGGTCTCGGCCTGGTCGGCGGCCCGCAAGGCGCCCTCCCGCGCTAGGCCGGGCGGCGTGGCGCGCGGCGCCGAGCAGGCCCCGAGGAGGCCGCAGTTAGGCCCGGGGAGGAGCCCGGCTGCCCCGAGCGGCGGCGGAGGCGCGCTCCGTAAGCGGGCGGGGGTTGGAGGAGGGTCGCCCGGCGGCTCCGGAGGCGGCCGAGGGGCCCCGGGTCTGCACCGCGGCCGACTCGGGGCACCGCGCAGGGGCAAGGCCTGGTGAGGAGGCGAAGGCTGCAGGCGTGAGGTGAAGGCCGCAGGCCGGCCGGGCCGATTTTCGCTATGTAAATATTGGCGAGGGGGGGGAGGGACGGGGGACAAGATGGCGGCGGCTCGGTGCCTGCTGCAGGGGACTATTGAGGGGGTTGACGGGAGGGGGAGCCGCCATCTTGAAGGCGGTGTCTGGAGAGAAAATTCCGCTACAGCCCGTGAGAGGGGGTGGGAGAGTGGGCGGCGGCGGCAGCGGCGCCGGTGACGGATCCCGGAGGCCCGGCGCGGTCGCGTGTGCGCGCGGAGGGGCGTGCTCGCTCCCCACGGCGGCCATTGCCCTTGCCGCCATGATGCGCGCTCGGGCTACAGGCGCTCGGCGGCAGCGCCACCTTCCTGCCTTGTCTCCCCCAGCCCCGTGACTGGCTGCTGTTTCCGCTGCTTTTCAGCTGAGCAGCCGCAGGCGGCCACCACCGCCGCCGCCCGGGCGCCTCCGAGCCTTCCCGGTGCGTTTGTAGCCTCCTGGGGGGCCGTGGAGGGTGCGGCGGGTGGCAGTCCGGGAATCTGGGCTCACCGATGAAAATGGGACCCCAGGAAGTTTTATTTTTCTTTAAGTAAAATCTTACGTGGCTTAGAGTGCCCTCGGTGCGGTTGTTTTCCAATAGTCTTTGCCTCCTCGAGCATCTGAATGAAAAACTAAAAATAAACATTGATGGGAAAGTTCTCACCGCTCTTTTGTCCAATAGGGAAAAAAGCGCAAATTGCACAGCATAAAAGTGGAAGAATGTAATTACGAGGGAGTCATTTGTTTTCACTTATGTGTATTTTTCTTGGAAAACTAGGCTATTAGTGATCTGTTTGTGGCATTTACTTTTTTTTGAGAAATAAGAAAAGGGCAGAATGGTTTTTGTTTTTTTTTTTTTTTTTTTTTTGAGACAGAGCCTCAAGCTGTCACCCTGAATAGAGTGCCGTAGCATCACGGCAACCTCCAACTGCTGGGCTCAATGGGCTCAAGCGAGTCTCCTGCCTCTGCCTCCCAAGTAGCTGGGGCTACAGGCGCCCACCACAACGCCTGGCCATTTTTTGATTGCAGCCATTATTGTTGTTTGGCGGCCCGGGCTGGATTCGAACCTGCCACCTCAGGTGTACGTGGCTGGTGCCTTAGCCTGTTGAGCCACAGGCGCCGAGCCGGCAGAATGGTTTTTATTTTCTTATTGGAGTACAACATAATGTGCAGATTTATTGTGCATTTGTCTGTATAGTTTTTTATTTGTTAAGTTTCCTTTTCTTTTCTTTTTTTTTTTTTTTGAGATGGAGTCTCACTTTCTTGCCCTGGTAGAGTGCCGTGGCCTCATAGTTCACATCATCCTCAAACTCTTGGCTCAGTGATCCTCTTGCCCCAGCCTCCCAAGTAGCAGGGACTGCACGCCGCCCCCCCACAACGCCCAGCTATTTTTTTTTTTTTTTTTTTTAGAGCCGGGGGTGGGGGCTGTCTCGCTTTTGCTCAGGCTGAACCCTGAGCTCAAGTGATCTTTGGCCTCCCAAACTGCTGGGATTACAGGTGAGAGCCACCACACTCGGCCAATTTGTGAAATGTTGAGGTGGAGTGCCATCCCCAAAGTACTTTTCGATTGTGCACTACACAACTTTGCTGGTAAGTGGGAATCAAATGTTAGCGATGCACAGTGGTAGGTGCTATGGAAGATTTTAAAAGTTTTTGTAATGTAGGTGATGGCTGTAAAAAGTTCATCGTTTAGAGGTAGATGGGACAAGGTGAAATGAACTAAGTGCAGTGGGAAAGGTACAATAAATGACGGTTTTCAGAGGAAGGTGAGATTTCCATTTGGAAAGGATCCCTAAAGTAGGCTGCATTTTGAGAAGGTTACTGAAGGATAGGTAGGACTTTGTTAGGTGTAAGGCGGGGAGGGCATTTCAAGGGTAAAGTTTCTTTAGAAAACAAGTATTTATAGATTGGTGGAAGTGGATGGTTTAGGTAGAGGAGTAGTGGAAATTCAGAGGAGAAAAGGTAGATTGCAGAAGAGCTTGTTTGCCTGTGGAGAGGCTTATATTGGAGGTGGGGAGGCTGCTTGGGTGCCCTCACCTAGTGGAGTGATGACACACCTGAGGTGTTTTTTTTTTTGAGACAGAGCCTCAAGCTGTCACCCTGGATACATCCCAGCTCACAGCACCCTCCAATTCCTGGGCTCAAGCGAGTCTCCCGCTTCTGCCTCCCAAGTAGCTGGGACCACAGGCGCCTGCCACAAGGGCCGGCCAGTTTTTGGTTGCAGCCATCACTGTTTGGCTGGTCCGGGCTGGATTCAAACCCGCTAGCTCAGGTGTACGTGGCTAGCGCCTTAGCCCGTTGAGCCACAGGCGCCAAACCACCTGAGGTGTTTTTTGTAGTTACTTAACAGTTCCACTGGACTAGGAAAAGTTTCAAAGTTGAGAAATGATTATTAAGTTCATCAATGTTTTTACTATCAGAACGATTAAAAGAATGCCTAGAAGTTAAGCACATTTTCCTACATTTTGAGCTGTTCATCGCTGCAAGATAACGGCTCCTTTTTTCTATTCTAATTCTTCATCTCAAGTAACCTTTTGTTCAAGGTTTTTATAATTTCTGCAGTAAACAATTAGAAAGAGATTTCTTTTCTATTTCTTTTTTTTTTTTTTTTTTGAGACAGAGCCTCAAGCTGTCACCCTGGATAGAGTGCTGTGGCATCACAGCTCACCGCAACATCCAATTCTTGGGCTCAAGCGAGTCTCTTGCCTCCGCTTCCCAAGTAGCTGGGACTACAGGCGCCCGCCACAACACCTGGCAATTTTTTGGTTGCAGCCGTCATTGTTGTTTGGCCGGCCCGGGCTGGATTCGAACCTGCCAGCTCAGATGTACATGGCTGGCGCCTTAGCCCTTTGAGCCAGAGGCGCCGAGCCTAGAAAGAGGTTTCTAATGTTTAATTTACCATGGTTGAAAATTACAGGACTGGTGCTGTGGATTACTAGAGGAAAATGAGAAATGAAGCCGTCAGTGTTTACCATGGTAATTTTTTAAGAAGTCAGTTTTGAAAAGTAGGCTGGAATAGTGATTGTTAAAAAGACAGTGGTCTTCGTGGCTTGGTGCCTGTAGCTCAAGCAGCTAAGGTGCCAGCCACATACACTAGAGCTAGAGGGTTCGAATCCAGCCCGGGCCTGCCAAACAACAACTATAACCGAAAAATAGCCAGGCTTTGTGGTGGGTGCCTGTAGTCCCAGCTAGTTGGGAGGTTGAGGCAAGAGAATCTCTTAAGCCCATGAGTTGGAGGTTGCTGTGAGCTGTGATGCCACGGCACTCTACTGAGGGCGACAGCTTGAGGCTCAAAAAAAAAAGAAAAAAGGGTGGCGCCTGTGGCTCATCGAGTAGGGCGCCGGCCCCATATACCGAAGGTGGCGGGTTCAAACCCAGCCTCGTGGAACTGCAACACAGAAAAATAGCTGAGCCTTGTGGCGGGCGCCTGTAGTCCCAGCTACTCGGGAGGTTGAGGCAAGAGAATCGCCTAAGCCCAGGAGTTGGAGGTTGCTGTGAGCTGTATGACGTCACGGCACTCTACCGAGGGCGATAAAGTGAGACTCTGTTTGTACAAAAAGCAAACAAAAAAAAGAGAGTGGCTTTCAAATGGCTTTTTGCAATCCTTGTTCTTCTCCCTGGTGAAAATAGCTATGACATTGGGTTTGGGAAGGTAACTGAGGGTGTCAGCTAAGCCTGCCCTTCCAGTTTTGATTAATAGTTGACTAATCTAGATGTGCATGTGGGGAATATGTTTCCTAGAATTTTATTATATAAACCTTTAGGTAGCATAGGTATTCACTTTCAGTTTTTCCATTTTTCTAGACTGCAGTAGGTGAGCACGGCAATGCTTCATGAAAGGACTGGAGAGAATGAAAGCTTCGTGTGCATTATAAAGGATGGTGGTTTAGAAAAATTTGAGAAACCGTGGATTGCATGAGGCTGTCTAGAAAGCAGGTTGCTGAGGTGGATTGTGGTTGTTGCGATGTTAAGGGTAAATACAAACTTAGAAGAACCAGTTCCTTTTATATCTTGACAGTTGGGAAAGACCTTTCTCTATGTCTTTCTAACAAGGTAGAATTGTATTGCTGCACAGTATAGCAGCTTTGAATCTTCAAGATTAAGATTAAATTAGACTCAAGTTTTATGATTAAGACAGATAATGTGTATAGTTTAGTTGCCACTAGAAATGGTTAAATATAAAATTGTTTTTGTCTTAAAGGGTAGACCTTGGCACACAACCTAAATGTCAGGTAAAAAAGGGGTTAGTTTTAAATTTATGTGTATTTTTTTTGGAGAGATGCAAATTTCCTTTTTCAAAAAATACGCTTGCAAATGCTTTAAAAGTGTATTTTCCACGTTACTTTTTGTAAATGCTTAGTCTATAACCCCATTTAGACTGGTATTGTCACTGGTGATCTTTTTTGTATTATTTGTGTGCACACTGACAACTCCAAACTTTGTCACTCTTAAACTCCTCAGTTGGTCCTTGAAATCTGTTATCCTCAGTGAATATTTTACTTCACTGAGAGGGGTAGATGGCCATCTGATTTTAACAGGTGAGTTTCCCTCCTTTGGATTCATGCCTTTCCTCTGTCCTCATCTAGGTCTTCCTCCTCTTTTGCTGCAAAAGGATTGCCCTCCTTAAAGCCCCACTGTTCCGCTTCTCCCTGTGGCCTGCTTCCTTAGGGATGGATCTCTGACAGCCACGCCATCCCTCTTTGCATCATTACCCTCACCTTATAAATATTTCTAGGTTTGCTCATCTTTTTTTTTTTTTTTTGTAGAGACAGAGTCTCACTCTGTTGCCCTTAGTAGAATGCTGTGGCGTCACACAGCTCACGGCAACTTCCAACTCCTGGGCTTAGGCAATTCTCTTGCCTCAGCCTCCCGAGTAGCTGGGACTACAGGCGCCCACCACAACGCCTGGCTATTTTTCTGTTTTTGCAGTTCGGCTGAGGCCGGGTTTGAACCTGCTACCTTCAGTATATGGGACCGGCGCCCTACTCGATGAGCCACAGGTGCCGCCCTAGGTTTGCTCATCTTACAAAAACCTTTTCTTTTCTTTCACGATGAATTTTTTTTCTTTTCACCCCACTTATTCCTAAGTTCAGTATTTCACTAGTTGGGGAAGCTTGCACAGCATGTTAATGGGTGTGTTGTATAAAAAAAGTGTTCTGGGTTTTAGAAACTCTACCTTCTCTTCCTCTATGGCAGTGATTTTTAACGTGTGCCGTGAAAATTTTTAAAGATCATTAATTATTTACAAAAGAAGTTCAAAGCACAGTAAGTATGTTCTTTTTTTTACTCTTTTTTTGATCAACGTAACCTAAGTGTGCCTCATAAGTTTAACTATAGGTTCAAGTGTGTGATGAGATAAAGAAGGTTGAAAAACACTGCTCTATGGTGAGATTTCCCTCAAGGTTAGTCTCTATTCTTTTTTCTCTGAAATCTTCTCCCCTAGCTTCTTTCCTCACCAAGCCCACCCTCTCTTGTAGTTTCTCATCTAGCATTTCCAAGGGCTTACTGATCATATCCACCCAGATATCTTACTTAACTGTCTCAAGATTTTGAAACCAGATTTATCTGGCATATTGTAGATGCTCAGTAATACGTACTGATTCATTTTATTTTATTTTATTTTATTTTAACAGAGCCTCTAAAACAAATCTTGCTTCTTCCTTTATGTTAATGGTGCCATCATCTTTATAGGCTCATTCGTTTCTGTCCAATGTGAACATCTTTAATTTAGCATTTAAGCAATTGGATTTTAATTGTGTGTTTATATTTTTGTCTTCTAAACTGTGAATATAGAAATAAGTTCTCATTTGTCTTTGTCCCTGAGTGGTACCTGGTACATAGTCCATTATCTCCAAAAGCAATTATTTTGGGTGGTGTCTGTAGCTCAGTGGGTAGTGCGCCAGCCACATGCACCAGGGCTGGTGGGTTCGAACCCAGCCCAGGCTTGCTAAAAACAAACAAACCAAAACAACAAACCCCCCCTCAAACCAAAAGCAATTATTTTAGTTACTGAGTATAGAGAATTTAATATAGTTGAATATGTTTCAGCTATTTACAATTAAACATCCAATCAGTGTGTTCTTTGACCAAGGAATATATATGCAGGTATGAAGACACTCTTATCTTCCTGGGGTACCAGGCCAAAACCAGGAGCTAAGTCACTTCCCCCCTTATCTCATTGGAATATGGCCCACCTTTTCTTATTCGTGTCAAATTATTTTCCCAGACAGCATTTTATAAAAACCTGGTATCTTATAACTATTTTATTCAAAGGGAAATATAGTTTAAGGAAACTGTGGCCTTGAAGTGTACAGCCATTATTAGGCTTTTAAAAATATGTATCTAAGCAGTTTTTATGAAAAATTTCAAAATTACTGGAAAGCAAATTATCATTCGGATTTAACAGACCTTAATATTTTGTTATGTTATTTGCTTTATATCTTTTTGTTGTTGTTGCTTAAAGAAATAATCTCACATCCAGTTAAAGGGTTATCCCTTTATCCCATTCCTGTTTTTTTCTTTGCCAGAAGTAATCCCTGTCCTTTTTGTACCAAAACAATATCAACTTTTGCTTTGTGTGTTTTAACTTCACATAAACAGTATCATAACTGTATGTCATTTTATATATTATTTTCACTTAATGTATTTTTAAAATTTATCTATATTGATATGTTTATCTAGTTTAGTGGTTTTCAAAGTGTGCTCCAGGGATTTTTGGTGATCCCTAAGATTCTTTCAGAGGGTCCATGAGGTCAAAACTGTTTTCATATTATTATTTTCCCTTGTTACCTTTATTCTTCTGTATACTATGTAAGCACTGTACACAGGCTACATGACACATGTTATAATAGTTCCAATGTGGAGACAGTTATGGGAATCCAGCTGTCCTCTACTAGGCCAGTCATCAAAGAGATGTTTAAAAATGTAGGCTCGGCGCCTGTGGCTCAACGGGCTATGGCGCCAGCCACGTACACCTGAGCTGGCGGGTTCGAATCCAGCCCGGACCCGCCAAACAACAATGACAGCTGCAACCAAAAAATGGCCGGGCGTTGTGGCGGGCGCCTGTAGTCCCAGCAACTTGGGAGGCAGAGGCAAGAGACTTGCTTGGGCCCCGGAGTTGGAGGTTGCTGTGAGCTGTGATGCCACGGCACTATCCAGGGTGACAGCTTGAGGCTCTGTCTCAAAAAAAAAAAAAAAGTAAAATAGTACCACTCTTCTCCCTAATTTTTTGTTTAGAAAAACAATTATTTTAAAATAAATACAGTGGGTTTGGTTTTTATGAATTGATGTTTTTTGATGTTTCAGTTTTAATTTCTAATATGGTAAATATCTACAGATAGGACCTACATAAAAATTCTCTGTGGTCTCTAAGAGTGCACAGGGGTCCTGAGACCAAGAAGTTTGAAAACTACTGACCAAGTTTATTCATTTTACTTGTATTTCAATGTATAAATATACTTTGGCTTATTTATTCTTACGGAGGGACGAGTAGGCTGTTTGCTTTTCTGCAATTTCAAACAATGCTGCTGTGAACATCCTTACACACGTTCTCTCTTGGGATTGTAGTAGAATTGCTTTATTGAAGTCTGTGCATTGTCAGCTTTAGTGGGAATTGCCAAAGTGTCAAATTGTGCTGTTTGACAATCCTACCAGCTATGTATGAGTCTGTTTCTCCAGATCACTGCCAAAAGATTAGATTTTATAATTTCTAAACTGTTGGGTATATATGATATCTCATTGCCATTTTCATTTTGCATTTCTTAGATTATTAGTGAGGTTGACATTTTCCCCTCATATATTTGCTATTTGAGTTTTCTGTGAATTGCTTGTGTGTATCTGTGGTCCATTTTTTTGTTGGATCATTGCCTTTTTCTGTTTACTTTTTTTTTTTTTTTGCAGTTTTTGGTCGGGGCTGGGTTTGAACCCGCCACCTCTGGCATATGGGGCCGGCGCCCTACTCCTTTGAGCCACAGGTGCTGCCCAATCATTGCCTTTTTCTTATTGGTTTGTGGATATTTTTATATTCTGTATACTAATAATTGTGATTATATATACTAAAAATATCTCTTCCTAGTCTGTGGCTTATCTTTTAGCTTTGTCTATGGACATTTTTTTAATATTGGCCTTTTTAATGTGACGGTAGCCAGTGTTCTGTTTTTGGTTTTTTTTTTGTTTGTTTTTTCATTTATGGTTTGTGTTTTCTGGTATCTTCAAGAAGTTCTTCTCTTACCCCAAGGTCATAATTATACTGTGCTTAGGTTACTAATTCATCTGGAGTCTTTTTTTGTCTAACATGTGATGTAGGGATCTAATTTTATCTTTTTCATATGAATTTATCAAATAGTTCATCCTTTCCCTGCTGTGATTCATAATGCAACTCCTGAGGTATATCATATTCCCACATAAACACATGTGTTTTCAGTTTCTCTTTTCTGGATTCATTGGTCTGTTTGCCTGTCTTTCTATTATCATTGATTTGATAATGGCAGCTTTTTTTTGAGACAGAGCCTCAAGCTGTCGCCCTGGCTAGAGCGCTGTGGCATCACAGCTCACCCCAACCTCCAATTCCTGGGCTCAAGCGAGTCTCTTGCCTCCGCCTCCCAAGTAGCTGGAACTACAGGCGCCCTCCAGAACGCCCGGCCATTTTTTGGCTGCAGCCGTCATTGTTGTTTGGCGGGCCCGGGCTGGATTCGAGCCCGCCAGCTCAGGTGTACGTGGCTGGCGCCTTAGCCCGTTGAGCAACAGGCGCCAAGCCAATGGCAGCTTTTTTAACATATATTTTTCTTCAGCATTGTTTTAACTATTTTCTTCGTTGATTTTTTTTTTTTTTTTTTTTTTTGTAGTTTTTTTTGGTTGGGGCCAGGTTTGAACTCACCACCTCTGGTATGTGGAGCCAGCGCCTTACTCCTTGAGCCACAGGCGCCGCCCTATTTTCTTCGTTTTGCTTAGTCAGGATCAGTTTGTTAATTTCTGTGAAAACTTAGATTTTTATTGATTTGCATCAAATTTATGAGATAAATATATAAATTGATACAGACATATGCTAAGCAATAGAGGTGGGATTTGAATCTAGTTATGTACAACTGCTTTTGATAAAGCTCTTGTGCAACTTTTAATATTTTTTTGCTGGGTGCCATGTAATTTTTATTATTATAAATAGATTAAAAAAATTTTTTTTTCAGGGTGGCACCTGTGGCTCAAAGGAGTAGGGCACCGGCCCCATATGCCAGAGGTGGGGGTTCAAACCCAGCCCCAGCCAAAAACTGCAAAAAAAAAAAAAAAATTTTTTTTTTCTTTATATATTAGGGGGTACGTGTTTTTGTTACATGGATGAATTATATCTGTGATCGCTCCTCAACCCCCAGGCTGTGGACTGGTCTGCGACTTGTTAGGAACTGGGCTGCATAGCAGGAGGTGAGTGGTGGCAAAGCTTTATCTGTATTTACAGATACTTCCAATTACTGGCATCACTGCCTGAGCTTTGCCTCCTATCATATCAGCGGCAGCATTAGGTTCTGCTAGGAGCATGAACCCAACTGTAAACCGTACATTTGAGGGATCTTGGTTCTTGCTGCTTATGAGAATCTGATGGCCTGGGAACAGCAGCAAATATAGGATGGATTATATAGTTGCAGGAAAACAAGCTCAAGGCTCCCATGGATTCTGCATTATATATATATATTTTTGGGGGGGACAGAGCCTCAAGCTGTCACCCTGGGTAGAGTGCTGAGCATCACAGCTCACAGCAACCTCCAACTCCTGGGCTTAAGTGATTCTCTTGCCTCAGCCTCCCAAGTAGCTGAGACTACAGGCCCCCGCCACAACGCCTGGCTATTTTTTGGTTGCAGTTGTCATTGTTGTTTGGCAGGCTGGGGCTGGATTCGTACCCGCCAGCTCTGGTGTACATGGCTGGCACCTTAGCCACTTGAGCTACAGACACCGAGCTGTCTGCATTATGGTGAGTATAATTATTTCTTTACATATTACAATGTAATAATAATAGAAGATTATTAAAGTGCACAATAAATATAATATGCTTGAGTCATCCCCAAAGCCTGCCCCCACCGTGGAAAAATTACCTTCTATGAAACTGGTCCCTGGTGCCAAAAAGTTGGGGACCACTGAATTATATAATGGTGAAGTCAGGGCTTTTAGTATGCCCATTACCAGAGTAGTGTAAATTATACCAAATAGGCAAGTTTTTTTTTTTTTTTGTAGAGACAGAGTCTCACTTTATCGCCCTCGGTAGAGTGCCGTGGCGTCACACAGTTCACAGCAACCTCCAACTCCTGGGCTTAGGCGATTCTCTTGCCTCAGCCTCCCAAGTAGCTGGGACTACAGGCGCCCGCCACAACGCCTGACTATTTTTCTGTTTTGCAGTTTGGCTGAGGCCAGGTCTGAACCCGCCACCTTTGGTATATGGGGCCAGCGCCCTACTTTGGCGCTGCCCAAAGTTTTTTTTTTTGAGACAGATTCTCACTTTGTCACCCTCGGTAGAGTGCTGTGGCATCATAGCTCACAGCTATGACGAGGGCAGTGTTGTTAGGAACAATTGAACAGCTTTGAGTAGAAAAGCCATCTGTAATAGAACCCTGAATGTGAAGTTTTAGGAATACCCTACTGATTTCTTTTGCTTCTGTTTTTTTTTTTTTTGGTGTGTGTATTCACAAAATAACATAAAAATAAGTCTGAAAGAATTGTTTTGATAAGTCTAAGTCTAAAATGAAAAGCCTAGATAATGACAAAATATAATATCAGTATAATTGACAGTTTTGTGTAAAATAAGGGTGTATCTTAGAGCTGTTGGTATCTTTAGAGTCAATGAAATGTGGGAGTATATCAGTTTATAATTATTTTGTATTTTCTATAGTTACCGTGTCTGTGAATAATGCAATTTTATTTCTTTTCTGTTCCTTTTTGCTTCTTATTTCTTGTTCTGATCTTTACTGCATCATCTTTGTCTCTAGTAAACTGTTGAATAGAAGCATTGACAGTGGGCATCCTTGTCTAGGTACTTTAATAGTGTGCTTCTAATTTTTTTTTTTTTTTTAAGAGACAGAGTCTCACTTTGTCGCCTTCAGTAGAGTGCTGTAGCGTCACCGCTCACAGCAACCTCCAACTCTTGGGCTTAAGGCGATTCTCTTGTCTCAGCCTCCTGAATAGCTGTGACTACAGGCGCCCGCCACAACTCCTGGTTATATTTTTTGTTGCAGTTTGGCCAGGGCCAGGTTTCAACCTGCCACCCTTGGTATATGGGGCTGGCGCCCTACTCACTGAGCCACAGGCGCTTCCCCTGCTTCTAATTTTTGTCATTAAGTGTGATATTGTAGTGGGCTTTTTTGGGGGAGAGGTACAGCTATTATTTTTTCGGTTTAAGTTTTCTTCTACCTGTCATTTTAGAGTTTCTTTTTTCTATGAACAGGAGTTGAGTTTTTCTAAAGCTTTTGTTGCATTTATTGGTGTGATGAAGTACATTAATGGATTTTCTATTTTAAACTAACTTTGGATTCCCAGGATATTTGCATCCCTTTGTTATTGTCATATACTTTTCTTTTTTCATGCAATCCTTGTCTTGTTTTGATAACAAGGTTATGTTAACCTCATATGGTAGATTGGAGGAGTATTCCCTCTCTTTAAAAACAGTTTCTATTTAATAGAGATGATCTGTTTCTTGGAAGTCACAATCCACTGTACTTGGTGTCTTTTTGAATAGAGTTTGGGTTTTTTTTTTTGAGACAGAGCCTCAAGCTGTCACCCTGGATAGAGTGCTGTAGCATCACAGCTCACAGCAACCTCCAATTCCTGGGCTCAAGCGAGTCTCCTGCCTCCGCCTCCCAAGT
>CAUYRH010071096.1:0-29495 GCA_963574655.1 Perodicticus potto | reverse complement strand
TTGTGGCTTGTTAAAACCTGGCCCCAGAAAAAAAAAAAAAAATAAAAAAAATAAAAAAAAAAAAACAAAAATAATCCCTGGTTTTCAATATCCATTAAAGGATTCAAATAGGTAAAAAAAAAAAAAAAAAAAAACAAAAACAAATGTTTGGGGTGGTGCCTGTGGCTCAAAGAAGTAGGGTGCTGGCCCCATATGCCGGAGGTGGTGGGTTAAAACTCAGCCCTGGCCAAAAAAAAAACTGCAAAAAAAAAAGACAACCCTGTTTCCACTCTAAATATGGATTCTGTGTTTTAAGTCTTGAAGGATGAATATAAGTACTGACATAGGGTAGTGCAAATGTCTCACAAATATTGGTTGAACACCTTTTATGTGCAAAGCATTTAGGACTTACGGGGTCAAGGGAAGTGGATGGATGTTTTCCTCTAGGAAAAGTTATCTCTGTGCGATGCAGGGTGAAATCCTCTTTTGGGGGCCATTTAATGTGTGTTTCCCATGGCGTTACCCTTGTCCCAAACGGTTGCCAGGAGCCCACTGTAGCTGTGAGGATCACTTATCTCAGGTTTTCTAAGAAAGCTTTAGTACTAAATATATTGTCCCTTTCCATCCATAAAAACATTTGTGCTTGTCGTGCTACATTTTCCAATGTTTGGTTCCAAAAAAAGAGTCAACATGAGCATAGTTTACTAACATGACACCTTTAACAGGAATGCTCACTTGAATATGTATTAATATATCAGGGTTTGTTTGTTTAAAAAACAAAACAAAACCTCATTACCTGATAGTCACCCCTTGTTTAACAGCAATAGCAGTACCTGTGTACTGTGACTCCCCGGAGTCCACAGTGCTGACTCAAGCAATTAAGAGAAAGTGAAGAATCTATAATTAAATGGAGAGACAATTGCTTCTTCCACTGGGTTTTGGAATGCAGTGTGTTATGCTCTAGGCTCAGTGTGCCACAGAGCAAGAGGGCAAGATACGGCATGCTCTCCTCATACATGGGGAGTTTTGTTTACATACACCAAGGGTTTGTGATGCTGCCATCCAGGACCCACCGAAAACATGGTTTGCTTCCCTGGGGCATGGCCAGTGGGATGGGGGCAGGGGCTGGTTTGGAGCTCCCAGAGAGGTCTGTAGGCCATTGTGGATGCCTGCCTTAATTATTTTGTCACACACAGATGGTCCTGATTCTGCAGAGAGGCTCTTGAGTATTATGCTTAATACCTAGGGGGTTTGCAAGTGCAAAATGGTTCTCTCAGTGCAAAAAAGAAAAGGCATAGGAATTTTCCTGCCTTACATCTTAATGTCTTTCTCTCAGTGATGGCAACTGTGTGTAGGTTTATTCAAGCTCTGTATGTGAGGGAATTTGGATGTCTCAAAAATGGTGATGTTTAACAAGCACTTTCAAGTTTATTATCTCTTCCTCACAGCCCTCGTGACAGCATCAGATGCATGCTCCTATTCCCACTCTAAAATTAGAAAGCCTAGGGCAGTGACTGGTTCAAGACCTCCCAGCTGGGAAGTTGGCAGTATAGGGACAAAAAAGGCAAAAGTCCCAGCTTCTAGCAATGGTGCTTTGCTCATTCATTCATTCTCTAACCTGTTTTTATATTCAATTTTATTTCCTATTTAAAAAAAAATGCCTTATAAGATGAAGGTGAAAGGAGAGGGGGCCACCAGAAGTCTTTCCTACATGTAGAAACATAGTTAAAACATGGCACTGATAAGGCTAAGACTGCCTAGGCCAGGTCAATATTGGAGCCTGGGCTCCTAAATCCACCCACCTGCTCTCAGCTGATGAGAGAACCTGGTGAGAGAATGTGGTTAAGCCAACAAAACCTTATCCCACTTTCATGTTTATAGCCCAAGACAGGATAACATGTACATATCCACGAAGATAGAAACGTGGGTGTATTAATTTTGTTCCCAGTAGCTTTAAGGATGAATTTGAGGTAGTCATAGAAATGGACTCTCATTTCCTTCAAAACTCTTGGGTTGGCAAAGGAATGAGCCACCAATTAATCCAGGAAGTGTGTTTGGGGGTGGGGTGGGATGAAGACGAAATCTGGGTCAGGATCGTATCTAGTGCCTCTTCAAGCCACAGCCTGTGCAGAAAGAAAAGGGCCTGGATAGACTGTGCAGTCTGGAGACTTGAGCCAGGCCCGTAGGCTACATCACAGCCTCAGAATGGTTTTAATCATCACTTCCTGGCAAACGCAGCATTCTTTTCCTATTGAATGCCACCTGTTCATTTTTGTATTTTTATACTTGGTTCTCAAGTTTCTGATGATGTCCGTAATGGCAACACACATGGAAGTGACCTTAGCAGCCTCCGAAGGCAAGTAGAGCACCTTTCTTCCTTTGCAGACGTGAAACCCGATGCAGAAAAGTCCATGGCGGTGCACGACCCGGTGCCTCTTGCTGCACTGACATCTCATTACAACCCACTCAGGCCCTAAGAGGCGGCTGTGTTGGGTAAATTCAGAACGAGGGCTTCTAAAATTTTGTTTCTGTGCCTATGCCATCCTCATTGCCGATGGCTGAATTTACAGTGGAGGTTATTTGGTTTGGAGGCCTATGGGTGGGCCTAGGTTACTGAAAGTAAGCAGTAGACTTTCTTTTGTTTTTGTAGAGATTTCTTTTCTTCACTGACTAGCACGACCTTTTTCCCTGAGCACTTTCTCCTGGGACCCTGGGTTCTCCTTAAGAAAGCCTGTTTTCTTGCATTAATGGAAGTTGTTATACCTCAATAGAAATGCTTTCTTGAGTGTTTTCTCTTGAAGACCATTTCCACCTCAGTAACTTCAATGGAGGGGGGAGTCAGAACTTTCTCATTGCTTGAGGCAGAGGAAACTCTGTTCTCTTCCTGAGGTCCTACTCCTCAAGGAGGGAGCTCCGTCTGGGCTGCCAGCAGAGTTCCAGAAGAGGCCAGTATTTTTAGCATGGCCTTCTTCACTTCCCAGCACCTGCTGTGATCTGTAACCCAAGGGGCTTCTTAAATGCCAGTGAGATGACTGAGGACAAGGCAGCCTGAGCTAATGTCCTAAAATACCCCCCAAGGGAGGTATTTCTTGCTGGAGCCATTTCATTTCTGCCTTCTCTCTTTTTGTTCCTCCCTAAACTATGAGGCTATTACAGATCCCAGCTGAGATGTGTGACATCCACTCTGGGAAGACGTTAGGAAAACAGAACAGAACCCCCCACTGGATCTGTCTACCTTCATGCCAGCCATAGTTGTGAGGAGTCTACCCTTGGCTCCCAATTTCAATCTTTCCTTCTATTGTTTGTGCCAGATGGAAGCATCCAGAGAACGTCTACACATAGTTTCGAAAGCAAAATCCTCTTTTAATATCCCTGAAATTGTGTGAAGATGAGAGACAAAGTCTAGGTAATGTAGTAGATCAGATAACGGTAAAGGGGATGGAACCTCTTTCTCATAGCAGATAGAGTTCACTGAGCTCATTATCCCTTCAAGATGGCACGAGCTAGAAATAGAAATATGTTCTCAAGAAGCCCGATATGTTTGTGGAGGACAGATGCATCCTGGGTCATGAGAATAGTGAGAATGTCTTAGGATGGCTCTAATCCTGGAGCTTGACATCAGTCCATACCATCCACAGCATTCCTTGGTATCTCCATCAGACATACAATGCTGGGCTGATACATTCTGGGGTTGACCCCGTGTTTAAGTTCTTATGTGCCTCTGTTGATTTCTCTGGCTTTTTGAAATTCTCACAAATTCCATGGAAGGCCTGGTATGAAGTCAAAAACTTATTATTATTATTATTTTTTGAGACAGAGTCCCACTATGTCACCCTGGGTAGAGTGCCGTAGCATCACAGCTCACAGCAACCTGAAACTCTTGGGCTTAAGCGATTCTCTTGTCTCAGCCTCCCAAGTAGCTGGGACTACAGGCACCTGCCACAGCGCCTGGCTATCTTTTTTTTTTTTTTGTAGTTATCATTGCTGTTTAGCTGGCCCAGGCCAGGTGGGTGTATGTGGCCGGTGCCCTACCCACCAAGCTACAGGCGCTGCCCTCAAGAGCTAATTTTAAAAGGAAGTAAACCAAAACTTAAATACTGAAATGGGTTTGTCCCCTTTAAAGTGGTCCTATATATGGTGATACAATTTAGTTAAAAATGATATATATGATATACATGTAATATATGTCTCACTTATGTACAATATTTATATACACACATACAAAGATGTGGCAAGTTGCACATCAGTCTGATAACTGAATTCACTTTCTCTGGGGAGGCAAGGGGGGGTGCTAGGATCAGATGCGGTGGTCAAAGGGAAGTATAGCCATATCTCTAAGGTTTAATTTTTTAAGTAGAATATATTTAATAATTGCATAAAGTATTAACAATCTCTTGCTTTCCCTTTATTGTTATTTTAATATATATTCTTGAGTGTAGTACAGAAAATTCTGGAGGGTTTATAATTGCCTGAGTCTCTTAAAGGAAGAAAATTCCACTTTGGTGAGCACACAAGCCAAAGCCTCATAGCAAGTAAAAATTAATTTAAAAATAAAGTATGTGGCTTTATGATAAAAGAAAAGAAGAAAAAAATAAAGTGATCATTTTCCTTCAGGGCACCCAACTGATTTTAAGTGGCAACTATTTGTCAGGTGTAAAACTGGGCACCAGAAATTTAAAAATGATCAGCCTAGAACTCTGGCCTTCTATGAGATCCTTTATTTCTAAGTCAACTGCTTGCAACAAACTCACATTTCAAGCTACCTACTGGAACTGTTGTTAGTGCTCTTTTACAAGCCACCCAATAAAATTAGTTTCATTACTTTACCATCTTGTGTTTGGACCAAAAGCAACATGCCCACAGCTTGATCCCTTATCAAATCTTTTACCCCTGCTTCCTGACAACTTGGGGGATGTTTTCAAAACTCCAAGATGCTTTCAAAGGATAGAGATTTACCTCATTGAGCAAAGTCAAAAAAATGAGCTATGGAATCTAGGAATAGAGGCTACCAAGGTGGAGCTTGACAATTCTTATAGGAAAAAAAATATATGGCAGCGCCTGTGGCTCAGAGGAGTAGGGCACCGGCCCCATGTGCTGGAGGTGGCAGGTTCAAACCCGGCCCCCGCCAAAAACTGCAAATAAAATAAAATAAAATAAAAACACACAGCAAAATGTCGACTATAAGCTTTTGGATGATGGGATTATGAGTGATTTTGGAAACAGTTTCTATATGTTCTAAGGTTTCAAAAATGAGCATGTTTGCATGTTTTACTTTCATTATCATAATAAATGTTGCTTAAAACTCCTTTAATCATCAACCCCAATGCTTTATACATAAACATGACACCTCCCAAACGGTTTTGAAAGGGACAGTGCTTAGAACTCTGAGTTATCTTTGAGAGTAAATGTCATATTCTACGTGTTTCTGTTTTCACAATCACAGGTAGTCCTGATGCCTCTCCTTGAGCATGGTTCCTTTTCCCAGTGGCACCACCTAGAACGTGCATGGCATAACAATATATGCAATAGTAGCAGGAGACTCTCATAGACCAGGCTTGAAGGAGGCTAAGACTTGAATCAGTTCAGACAGACACCAGAGTTCACCTTTTCTTTTTTTCTTAGAGACAGAGTCTCACTTTGTCACCCTGGTAGAGTGCTGTGGCTTCACAGCTCACAGCAACCTCCATCTCCTGGGTTTAGGCGATTCTCTTGTCTCAGACTCCTGAGAAGCTGGGACTACAGGCGCCCGCCACAACGCCCGGCTATTTTTTTGTTGCAGTTCTGCCCTACTCACTGAGCCACAGGTGCCGCCCCAGAGTTCACCTTCTTAACCACTAGATTACATCGCCCTGCCCAATGCCTGCAGGACAACAATGTATGTTTACTGAGTGAACAAATGTTCTTTTTTTTTTTAGATAGAGTCTCACTCAGTCACCCTGGTGTCGAGTGCCGGTGTTGAGAGCTATGACATCATAGCTCACAGCAATCTCAAACTCTTGGGCTCAAACTCTTGCCTCAGCCACCCCTGAATAGCTGGGACTACAGGTAGTTGCCATAATACCCAGTTATTTTTTTGAGAGACAGAGTCTTTCTTTTGCTCAGGCTGGTCTTGAATTCCTGAGCTCTCCACCTGCCTCGGCCTCCCAGAGTGCTAGGATTACTGAGCTCGGCATGAACCAATGTTCTTAAGTGCATTGAAAAGTGCGGCCGTGATATCTGGTAGTTACACGTCACTAACAGCAATTGGAAAGCCTGCAGCCAGGATCTTCTCAGCTAGAAGAGAAGAGAGAGCAAAGGTCACTGCAGGCTGCTTTCACCTCTGCAGTCTGAGCAAGGCCGGTGAGTCTCGGCTGGGCATGCTGTGCTTCCCCTAGGTGTGTGGTCATGGCACAGCCATTATTCATATGCTGCTCTCTTCTGAGGAAGCTGGTTTGACGTGTGACTTCTCAGTCTTCAGCCAATTTCCTCTAAGGCACAAGTATTGGTGGTTGCTCTCTGGTTCCCCGGGTTCCTCCATTACAGGGAACCCGTGTGGGTTTTCTTCTCTGTGGGATTATTTCTTGGTGCTTGCCAAGCTGGTGGGCCTGAGCACCCTTGTATTGCCAGAAACCAGCAGAAGCCCTGAGAAGAGACAGCTCAGTCACTGAGTCCACCTGGGTCACATCTGAGCCCTCCTGTTCAGCCCAATAACCAACCAAAGCCAGTTCAGAGGTCAACACGGTGATGTAGACTGTCTTGTTCAGGAGTGAAAGGGCCTTCTCGGGCTTTGGAGTCATCCGGGGAACAGTCTGATGAAGACTCTTAGTCTCTTCCAGCCTTCCAGCCTCAGTTTCTCCTTCTGTAAACTAGAGGTTAGAATATGCATCTCAGAAAATTGTTAGAATTTAGTGTGACAACGGAACTGCCTCGTCTGCTGCTTCTCCTCCAGCAGTCACATATGAGAAAATCAGCAAATTAATTATGTCCTATCTACCCCTGGAAACAAACCAGTTCATTGTCTTGCTACCAGATGCGTCTGCAGTATAAGCCATTGATGAAAGAAATGGAACGTATCCCGTCTTACATTTCACACAGAGGGGTCAAGGGTACACCTCTGCTTGTTCTTTTTTTGGGAGTTGGAAAGTATTGCTTTGAAAGCATGGATTCTGGGGTTAGAACAACCTGATTTTGCCATTTATTAGTGACATTAGCCAGGTCACTAAACCTCTGTTACCCTCTGTTTCCTCATCTAAAAAATGGGCATAATAATAGGACTGTTTCATCAGGTGATTATCATAATTAGAGCCATTTAATGAATGTAAACCACAGTGCCTGCCATGTAGACAAGTTCAGTAACTATTACCTTTAGGAAGTAATTGTGAATTTATAATTATTATAAATTATCAAAAGGGCCAAGTTACATGCACATACAGATTTATGTGTTTGTGGGACTGTTACGTGTTCACACATTCTTGTCATCACATGACTTGGTGTTGTCTTCTTGACAATGAGCTCTTTTCCACCCCCAAATTCTTCTGAGAATGTCACTGCCCTTCTAGACTTCACTTCTTGATTCCTATTTCCTTCCAGGCAGCTTTGGTTATTTATTTTAACCAGCTATCATTTGTATGAAAGTGCTAGGAAGATGGAACTTTGAGTTCCTGCCAGGATATGTAGATATCATATATATACAGCTCACTGAATCTTCATAAACTCAGTAGACCTGAACCCAGACTGGGAATCAGAAAATTCCAGGCTCTGTCCCTGTAGCTCAGTGGTTAGGGCACTGGCCACATACACTGGGGCTAACAGGTTCGAACCAGGTCCGGGCCTGCTAAACAACAATAGCAACTACAACAACAAAAAATAGCCAGGCGCTGTGGTGGGCACCTGTAGTTCCAGTTACTTGGGAGGCTGAGGCAAGAGAATCTCTTAAGCCCAAGAGTTTGAGGTTGCTGTGAGCTGTCTCACCACAGAACTCTATCAAGGGTGATATAAGGAGACTCTGTCTCAAAAAAAAAGAAAAAAAAAAAGAAAGAAAGACAATTCCAGAAGCCCCTTGTGCCCATTTCCACATACTATCTCCCCTGAAAGTAACCACTATCCTGATTTTTTCCCCTAATTTTTAGCTTTCTAATCTGGCCCTGATTTTAAGCTGTTCAGTTCATTTTTCCCAGAGTCTACACTGTGCTTAGATCTCTACCTGTTTTGATTATTAACTCAGGTCTCAATAAACTTCTATTCAGTAGCATCTATGTGTGCAAGGGACTGTGCTAATTAAATAAGCGATGGGACAAGAGAAGTTCAGCGTCTTCAGTGAGTATTTTTGCAGCATTCCTCATGTGGGGCTGCCTGCTTGAGCTGTTCCTCCTGGAATGAGGCATGAATTTCTCATACTCTTCTCGCCGATCTGGCTTCTAATCTGCATGCCATCCATGAAAGTCAGTCTTCTTAATTAAAGATCCCAGTAAAAACTTAAACAGTGGGTCCAATTTCCAATTCCAGAATTCCAGGAGACACCTTTTTTTTTTTTTTTGAGACAGAGTCTCACTCTGCTGCCCATGCTAGAGTGTTATGGGCTTAGCCTAGCTCACAGCAACCTCCTTTCTGGGTTCAAAGGATCCTCCTGCCTCAACCTCCCGAGTAGGTGGGACTACAGGCGCCTGCCATGATGTTTGGCTAATTTTTCAATATTTAGTAGAGATGGGTTCTTGCTCTTGCTCAGCTTATCTCGAATTCCTGACCTCAAGTGATCCTCCTGCTCCAGAGTGCTGGGATTACAGGGGTGAACCTCTCGCCCGGTCCAGGAGAGAACATTTGACTAGCCTGGCTTGGTCCACTCTGGGTCATGTCAACTGTGGCTGGTGGGTTTAGGGACACATGAAGCTCAAAGGCCCTGAATAGAAGGAGTGGAGCTGAGAAGGGGGAGGGTTGGGATGTGGAGGTTCCCTGCGAGGACATTGGTCGAAACTGGCCTCTTTGCTTTCATAGTCTATGTTTCCTTTTCTTCTCAGATGCAGATCCTTAACCCAGTGTCTAAACTGATTTATTGTTTACTTTCTGTACCAAATTTGACCTAAAACAACTAGGTAACGTGGCGCATGGAGGACCAGGTCTGATGGTCTCCCAAAAATGCCTTTGTGGTGTATTTCTGGCTCTGATGCAGTGGCTGGCCACTCAGGAGGGCGGCTCTTTCATCTGACTCTGAGGATTAGCTGTGGCTTTATAGACACACATGTTCTGCAGCCTCTGCCTCGGGGGGAGGGGCATGTTCCCTCACAGCACAGACTTGGCCCCTGAAAACTAATTTCCTGATGCAGGGACCACCAACTGTTTACGATGATTGTTATTATTGCAGGACATTGGAATTCTTGCCCAGGTTCCAAAAGCCACCTCCATGAAGGAGTGTTTGCAACAGCATCCTGAATCCTGCGCCACATCATGCTTCGAGCAAAGACACAATGCTGAGTCTGCAGCCCAAGCTCTGCTGAGACCTGTGCAGTGCCGGAGACAGAGGCGGGGGCCTGTGCTGTTGGCCTTACACGCGTGATCTCATTGAATTCTCACTGCAAATCCAAGAGGGAGGCATATTTCTGCTCCCATTTTTCTGGGTGTGCCAACTGAGGCAGAGAGAGGTTGAGTAAAGCCCCATCATCACGTACAAAGTGCTTTCTTCCTTATTCTCTCATTTCATCCTCATGAAACCAGGTTTTCTAGATGAGGTTTTTGTGACTCAGTTCCCCAATTTTGCATGGGTCATAAGTGCCAGAAGTTGTACCCAGGACTGTGACTCCATGCCCTAAGGTAAATGTGCAAATAACTGTAATAAGAGGCAGGTGATGACGAACACCTTTAGGGGAAACGTGGTGGTGCTTCGGAGAAAGACGAACTCATGTACAGATGGAGAAAACTGGAAAAGGATCGAAGGGAGACGTGATATTTGGATCTAGTTCCTGTAAAGTCTGGGCAGTACCTGGACAAGCATTATTTGATTATTTGAGGAAGGACACTCCAGGAGAAGGAATAGACATAACCCAAGCCTGCAGAGGGGGGTATGTTCAGGAAATAGTGGGAAGTCATTTGTTGTATTGGGGAGATGAAGACAGATGGGCAGAGGGGAGATGATACTGGAAAACCAGGTGCCTCTCACAGAGGCCACAGTAACTGTCTCTTGGACAGGCTGGAGGCAGATGGAATGCCATGCTGACCACCCACAGGTGGAAGTCTATGACCTCTCAAGAGACCTTTGAGTTTTCTCAGCTTCACTTGGTGTGTATGGTTTGGGACAGGGTGGAGGCAGGGGTTGGAGTGCCATGTTATTTACAAGTGCTAGGGAGATCCAGGCTCTTTCTAAAAGGGGGAACAATAAAACTTTTATAGGCCTTTACAGTCAGATGCTCTGGGAAGGTGGGAGGGTGGGGTGGTGTGTATGTGTACATGTGTGCTGTGACATTTGCAGGGAGGAGGGTAGACAGCCAAGACAGCCAGAAAGAAACAGCAGGGCGCAACTTCCTCTGGCCCCAGGTTAGTTTCCTCCCCCCAGTGGCATGATTCATGGGAGGCCGGTGTAAACCTCAGTTTCCTCATCTACCAGGTCATGATACCTATCACCCAGGATTGCTACAAGAATCCAAAGAGTTGTGCCAGTATGTCCTGTGACATTCCTGTCATTGTTATTGTATGCTATTATTGGTCTTAAATCTTCATATGGGTTCATACCACCCTAACTACAAAATAAAAATCTTAAAGAGTAGGGAGTATGCCATCTATTTCCTTTAGTTGTTGATAATGCCAAAAAACCCAACAAACTATTTCAAAGAACAAAATAGGCAAATTCTTCATAAAGTGCAATTGTCCATGGCATGAGCCCAGTCCCTCAGCTTAGTTTTTGGAGATTCATCTTTGTTCCTGAAATCATAATGAGGCAGATCTCAGTGCGGGGAAAGAAGCAAGGCGGGTGCCACACAATCCTTCAATTCTTGTGCGATGACCCTGCACCAAGCCCTCTTGTGTGCCTGGCTAAAGTCCTGCACTTGTGAGTTCTAGTCCTCTCTACTTCTTTAGAACAGAGGTCTTAAGAAGTAGATGATTTTAGAATCTAGAACATGAAATGTGTTTAGATGATGATAAATTAGTGGACCACATTATCCCACTGCCCTTTGTGCTGCTGCTCCAGGTTCACTGTCAAAATAATGAAGAGTTATTCCCTCTGAGCCTGGCTGGATAGGGCAGCCAGAGTTGCTGTTCTTGAGTTTACACATCTTTCCTTGTGTGTGTGTGTGTGGGGGGGGGCAAAGGAGTGTAGGAGCAGGTGAACCGCTGTCTTTTTTTTTTTTTTTGTAATTCCAGAAGCAAGAGAAAAAGCATCTGGGCTATTTTGGAAGGTCTAGGCCCAGTCAAGAGGAAGACCTAATTGTCCTATTAAGGGGTCAAGGGCTGGGACTTGTGGCTTGGGGTGGAATGAAGAGGAGGTGAATTTCATTCCTGAGGATGGTGGACCCTGGTGGGGGACAGCTGCCCGGATGCTTGAGGACCACGGCCCCAACACCACACCTGTGGAGCTGTCTTCTGCCCCTGGCTGAGCTTGGCATGCTGGTTGTGGATATGTTTGGGGAGCAGCCACCCTGGAATGGATCCCACAAGTTTAGACCAGAACCCCAACAGTGACCGTAATGGACTATAACTAGAGGGTTTGTCCCCATTTTCTCATGGGTAATAAAAGCCCTGGGGAGAGACCAGGGTCACAAGAAATGGCCAGCATGAAACTTCATAGTGAGCTTGGTTTGGAAGGACTTGGAGCTCCATTTGATTTACCTTGGAAACATTTCCAATAGTGATGATTCTTAGAGCTCAAGTGAGGTGCAAAGATTCATGACACTTCCCTTCATAATGGTGAATACTATGTAGAGAAATTGCTATAGAAAAATTGTCCTAGGACCTGGACACTGGGGTGATGAGTGTGGGAGGGAGAGGGCAGAGGCTGACCTGGAAGAGCTCAGGACCAATCTGTATAATCTTTGGGTGATGACCTTTTACTGGAGAATTTACTTCTGGGATGAATGCCTGGAAAATTGGAGTCTTTGATAACTTTGAAAAACTAGGAGATGCTATAAAACCACAGGTAGTCTCTGCGGTGTTAGGAGGCAGTTTGGATTTGAGCCTGTCATTTCACATTGTGTTATGTTTTTGTGGTTAGAGAGTGTCTAGCTTTTGGAGACGGCAAAGGTATTTATGGGAAGTGAGGGCCTTTTCTTGATTACTCTGTATTTTATGTCTGTCTGGTTGGCCCCCAAACTCCCGTGTTGTCTAAAACCTTCTTTTATCAATAAAGTTTCCTGCCTTGATTCCACACTGGAGTCTAACAATCTGGCATCATCACTAGATTTTCCTTGCTGCCTATTTTGGGGACATTATCTCAGAAACCCAGAGATGACAGAAAGGAAAACTATGAAGGTGACTTTAGGTGACGCTACTACCACTGAGATTTTGGTATGGTTAGACTGTATTAGAGCCTTCCTCCCAAATCAAGGTCAGTATAAGTCTTTAGTGCTCATAAATTCATCTTTGAAGTGAGTCTGGGGGAAGCTGGAGCAGTGGAGGTTGTCTGGCTAGCGGGTCAGGTGCCTGGTGCTGGGGGAGGGGTGTTACTAAGGCAGCAGATCAAAGATGCTTTTTCAGAACCACAGGGGAGAGGAGGCCAAAGCTGAAGGCAAGGGCACCTCAGCGAGCATCAGATCCAAACAGTGGTGGAGGGAGAAGAGGAGAAGGAGCAGAAAGGTGCAGGAGAGTTGGGGGAAGAGAGGAGGCTGAAGAGGTAGGCTTGCAGAGGTGGAATCACGTGCTAGGGTTCCCTTGCCATCAGAGGCCGGTTCACTGCCCGGGGCAGCACTGGGCCTTGGGGCCAGCCAGCCTGACTACTCACTCCAGAAGACAGCAAGAACCTGTGGAGCTGACCCCATGCCTGTCTGCTGTTCTTAACCATCTTACTGCCTAGACTCCAGTCTCTGACCACCTGAACCAATTTATCCCAAGTCTCAACCCCAAAGCAGGCAGGAAGCACAAAGCACAGAGAAACCACAAGCGTCCACCTGACCACCAACCAGTAACAAAGACAGTAGAACAGTTTTGAGGGAGTGTCAGACATGGATATAAGAAGGCCACCTTCCTCTTCTGGCTTAGTCTCCCCACCTCCTCTATTGTGTGGAAGAGATCTAACAGTGTACACCAGCTGGAACCTTTTCCCAAGTTGCTGACGGAGCTGATCTCTGCCCCTCCATCCACTTCACTGGGCAGGGCCCTTTTAACGGTCTCCTCTGCACACTGCTCTCTGTCCTAGGCTCCTGCTCAACCTAGATGGCAGACAGGGGAGTGGCAGGGCCCTGCAGCTGCAGTTCTGCAGACTCTCACTGAGTCAGCCTGGCAGCTGGGCCTTCTGTAGCCTTCTGAACCCTCAGCTACCCCTGTGCTGAGCCCCAGGTATGGGCTTCTGCTTACTATTTCTTTATGGAACCCCAAATCTTCCAAGACTGGGCTGCTCTATCCTGCCCCCACACCTCATCTCACCGTCATCCCTTGGTCTGGAGTCTTGCCTTAAGTCTTGTACTTGCTTTTGGATGTTAACCCTTTCTCTCTCCAATCCAGACCGACTGACAACCCAGATCAGCCGGAATGCAGAGCTCTGATTAGGCACCAGGATGATAACTAGTTATCCCTGACTTGCCTTAGGCCAGCCTGCCTATCTAGAGGATCGCCTGGGATCACCTATCCCTGAGACCATCCTCACCTCCTTGTCCTGCCCTGGTGGGTCTCTCTGCGTCTTGGCCAATCTTTGTGTGGCCCATTAAGCCATAGTTGTGCTTATCTCATCTAAAATCATTATTCCAATAGCCAACAAAGAGGCATTTATGGAGCACTGACTGTACGTATGATTGATACTGTAGGAGTTCCTCAACCAAAAGAGAATTATTAGGCAACAAATACCAGTTTGCGGTGATGTGAGACCAAATGTGGACTGTCTTCATTTATCCTTTTGGAAGTTTTATTTGACCAAATGTATTAGTTATATATTGTTGCATAAAACATTACTTCAAGATTTAGTGGCCTAGAAGAATAACTATTTATTATCTCTCACATTTCCATGGGTTAGGTGTTATATAAAGTGGTTTGGCTAGCAGTTGTGGCTTCGGGTCTCTCGTGTAGCCAAGATCTAAGCCAGACTGCAGTCATGTGAAGGCTTGTCTGGTGCTGAAAGATTTCCTTTGAGGTGATGCATGCCTGGCATTTTGGTGCTACATACTGAGAGAACACCATGTTTTTCCCCACAGGCCTCTACAGGGCTTCTTTAGTGTCCATATGACATGGTGGTGTCTTCCTCCAGAATGAGCAATCCAGGACACCAAGGATGAAGCAGCAATGTTTTATGATCCAGCTGGAGAAGTCACAGACTGTTACTTCTACCATATTCTGTTGGTCACAGGGTCAGCCCTGATTCAACGTGGTAAGGACAGCAAAAGGGCACAGATAATGGGAGGTGAGGATCACTGGGGGCCTTCTTGGAGGTTGACTATGGTACTAAAGTGCTAACTTACTAAATGCAGAATACCAATGTCTACGTGTAGTGATTATGAAAATGCCATGAAGGCTATGTTAAACAGTTCGATGAAAATATTTCAGATTGTATATGAAGTCAGCACATTTTACACCATGATTGCACTAATGTCCACAATTATGGTTTAATAAAAAATAAAAGAAAGTAACCATTTTGCCACACACTACAAATTATCATAAGCTGCTTCTCAGGGGCTCACTGTGAAAATGTTAAGGAACTCATAAATATGCCTAGTGTGGTGTCTCATGCCTGTAATCCTAGCATTCTGGGAGGCTGAGGTGGGTGGATTGCTTGAGTTCACAAGTTCTAGACCAGCCTGATGAAAAGGAAGACCCCATCTCTACTAAAAATAGAAAAACTGAGGCAAGAGGATTGCTTGAACTCAACAGTTGGAGGTTGCTGTGAGCTATGACGCCATAGCACTCTGGTACCCAGATTAACAGTTTGAGACTCTGTCTCCATAAAAAAAAAAAAAAGGAACTAATAAATAATTCAAGAGAGTGATATGATAGTCTTAAAAAATTTTCAAATAATCTTCTTTGTTAATTGGTTTATAGTTGTTAAGAAAGACATGTTGTTAGAAAAATCCAGCATGAGCTATTTGAAACAAACAAAAAAACCTTGCCTCTGTCTTTTGAAGACACCATGTTCTTTCAAATCATTTAACCTATAACGTGCTCTTCGTCTGCCTGGAGCATTCCTCAGAGGTTGTGGTAGCTAACAGCCATTTATTTGTCTGAGAAGTGATTTTCTCCTAGGTCAATGGTTCTCAACCTGTGGGTTGAGACCCACAGGAACTGTATTAAAGGGTCGTGGCATTAGTAAGGTTGAGAACCACTGACCTAGGTGATCTTCGTATTTCATTTATACTTCTATTATAAGGTATATTATACTCTACTAAATGTTCTGTGGAGACACTATCAGTGAGTATTAAAACAATACACAGGCTTTGGGGTGGGGTCTTGGGGCCTTGGTGTGTGCCACAACTTTTGGGGGCAAAACTCGATTGTAAGAGGGACTTTGCCCAACAAATGCAACTAGTGTAACATGGTTTCTTGTACCCTCAATGAATCCCCAACAATAAAAAAAAAAAAAAAGAGAAAAAAAAAAAAAACAATACACAGGCTTTGGACTCTCATAGATGTAGGATCAAGTCCAACAATCTTTAATTGTATGACTGAACAAATTACAAATCTCTCTAAGGTTACGTAATCTTATCTGTAAAATAAGGATAATAACTCCTACCTCAGGGAATTACTATGAGGAGACAATGGATTCGTTTATCTAAAGAGGTCAGGCCAGTACCTGGTATACAATAAATATCCAATAAAGAGCAGCTGTTAAATGTCTGTTCCTTTTACCAGGTAAAGAACTGCTAGGGGCAAATCCTTCTGCTGCTGGGTATCACTAAGAAGCAGTGCAGTTTCTGGCACTGCTTCCATCAACGATGATTCCATCAATGATGATGTGTTTGTCTCTAATACAATATTAAATGAAAACATTGCCATGCAGACTAGAATTATATAATTATTAAGATGCAAATTTATGTGGATGAAAACTTCTAAATATTGTACTCTTTAAGGATCTTCCCAGACATATTTATGGTTTTTCCTCTGGTCCACATCTTCTACCTTGTAGGCTAATGACACTTCCACCAATTCTCTCAGTAAATTTTAAAACATTCATCTTCTTTGTGAAGACTTCCACATCCCTTCCAAGTAGTGCTAATCTTTCCCACTTCTATATTTCTGTAACAAACAGAATCATAGCACTTTTCACACTATACTCTGTCTCAGAGAGTGTGAGCAATTGAAGATAAGAAAAAATAAGATACCACTGAATATGTTTATTATTTGTCAGACATTGTTGGCACATTACATACATTTTCTTTACTAAATGTTACAAACTTTTGAAGGGGAGTACACTAGCCCTATTTTATAGTTGAGAAAACTGAGGCTTAAAGAGATTAATTAATAGTTCTAAGGTAGACAGCTAGCAGGAAATACCACGTTAGTATTCCTAATACTAACACATATCATACTGTTTATCATGTGGTAAAGACTTAATTTTAAGATTTGGTAAAACAAAAATAAAGGTAATTGTTATCAAAATAACAGTTTAAGTTTAAAGCTTTTAGTTATCCTAATTATGCAAATTTCAAATATACCTCCAAATCTAGTAACAACTAGAAATTCTCAAATAACATGTAAAAAGTTACAAAAGCAAATACTTTAGTATCTACATTTACCACCCATGTTTTGATGCATTATAAATTAAATATCTGCATACAGTTTAACGAAAAAATCTTTTAGATTGAGTTCCATGGTAAGCTCAGAATAAGAACTCAAACTTTATAAACTATTTTTATTCTTTCAATCAGGATATTTGACATAATTAACTACATGATACTATTGTTACTATGCATAGAGATTTTTCTTCTGATTTACACATTCGTATATGTAATAAAATACAGTCTTTCCTTTCTTAAAGTAACTTAAGTGTTTACCTAAGTGTTAACATTAAAAAAAAAAAAAAACTTGTAGGGAAAGGTAAAGAAATGTTAAAAATACAGCAGTATCATGTGTTGAGACCACCACAATTAGTCTCCAACAAATGTCAGGTGTCATGACCTTGAGATACACCCAATCAACAGGGGTGGGATGGCAGCTATCAGCCAGGTCACACAGGTTACTGAACAGAAGTCAAATGGTAACTAATTCTAATCACTACTGAGCAGAATGGAATTTGAACCAATGACCCAGAGATGAAAGACCCTGACTCTTAGTGGAAGAAAAATAAGTACAAATTAACCAGTACTAGAAAATTAAATTCTTAAAACTGGGTTAAAAGCCAAGATTTTCTCCATTTTTTCTAAGCTTCCAAACTATTTATAGCACTGAAATAAATAAGCTGATGATTTTGAGACATATTTAAAAATCCATTGGTTTGTCACCAGTCCACTACAGAAAAGTTTTATAATTAATTATGTGTGCTGAGGTCTAAACTTGGGCATCAATTTACCATTCCTTTGTGGAAAATGAAAAGTTCACAATGTAATAACTCTGAAAATAACTTTGCCCTATTATTGTCCAAGGGGACTAATAATTTAAGTTGTCAAAAATAACAGTATCTGCCTGCTGTCAGTGTAGCAGAAACATGTATCTCTGGGAAGTGCTGTTACATCAGCTCTCCCACTCTTTACCTAACTTATTTAAGATGAACAATAAAAGTTTTCTTTAATTAGCTACTGGTGTGCATTAACATGATCATGATTAAACCATAAAAACCAACTGTACATTATGCTGGTCCTCTGTTCCATGTGTTTTGAATTATTCTGTTTGAAAATGTACTTTGCGTCCCTTTTAAAAGTTCGACCTTCTGCTTTCAGAGAATTAAATGCATATTACTGTAGTGAAGAAGATAATGTTTCAGACCTCCAGGCATATATTAAACACACTGGCAGCACTTGAGACAAAATGCTTTACTTATTAGATACTTCCTATTCTAAACAGTGTCATCAAAGGCTAAAAACAAAATCCATATAAAAGCTGCACAATGCTTCCACACAGAACCTGTGCCAAAATCCCTGTACTTTCCAACTAATGAGGAAAGGATGTGTACTCTTAACATATGAATGTAAGATTTTCCAAGCATTCACTTTAGGAAACTGGGCTATTGATTCCATATGGGTTATGTTAAATGAAACTGTATTGGTAAAATAACCTTTAAGATATCTGGCATGATAATGATAATTAAACAATATTCCAAAGACTAAAACAAAAGGAAATTTAGTTTCACAATGACTAATTAAAATAAAATGAAAAAACACAGCATGCCATCTATCAAGATAAATTGTTATTGTTTAAGAACTATTTAAATACTGTTAAAATATACTTTTAGATAAAATCTGAAAAGAGCTAAAAAATATTTGCGGCTTAAAATGGATAGTTTGGTGAAGAAAAACGTATAGGACTCTGAAGTTTTATGTGGAGATAACAGCTTTAAAGCCTTGAGTACAACCAGATGGTACTTAAAACAGAAGAATTCTATAGTTTCACTATCAATGGGTTTCAATATGAGGCAGTTTTCAATAGCTAGGAAAACATGTCAAGTTAATAGTTTACTTCTTAGATCATTTCAGCCCATTTTCCCATCTTTTCACAGCTATATATGGTACAGATACTAGTCACCCTGGAGAAGGTGCTGAAAGCTGCATTAGTAGCCAGGGAACTGTATGTAATTCTTCTATTTAACATATTGAATTAGGTAAGTTTACTAGTATACCCTGGGGTCTGGTAAGAGCCATAGTATCTCAGGAGTAGTGGATAAAACCACATTTGAGTAATGTGACAATACCAAAGAATGCATTAAAAAAACTTGAGATTGTATTAATTAGATGCTTTTCAGTAGAATTTTGGAGTGGGGAAAAGATAAGCTAATTGAAACTTCTTGTTTGATCATATAAACAATTTTATGACCACATTTAAAAGTTAGCCTCATTAATAAAAATACTGCAAATAAACAGATGTTTAAATTTTTAAAGAAAAACTTGTGGCATCAACCTCTCAAGAATTAACAAGGACTAAAACTAATATAATTTTTGTTCCGATGGTTGACAAGCAAGGAAAATTCAATTCAGCATCTATTCCAAGATTTCAATTCATATTATTTGCCATTTAAGGAAAACTTACTATATACCAAACAAAAGTATATCCACAAATATTTCTACCTTATCATAATTAGGGTCACATTACACAAGCTGTCATAGTTCAATCTTGATCAAAATGTCTTTTGCCAATTATGAGATCATTTTTTCACATTTTATAAAAAAGTATAAAACCACAGAATCAAAGTGACAATCACATCTGTATATAATGGTGGCATTTATCCTAATATTACGGCCCTTGCTATAATGCAGTAGTGTCTTCAAAGAAGTAAACATTTTGTCTATCTTATAAAGTATAGTAAAAAAAAAAATCTGATTACAGTATTTTAATGGTTTCCCATACTGAAATTTCAAAGGAGAATTTTTGTAAACTTGAAAAAATATGTAGCCATTGTTTAAACACTTGTAAACATTCTTTTTCTAGCTGTATCATTTAGAAATTTGTTTATGGGGGAGGGTAGTATGGTATGGTCACATCCTTTCAACAGAGTTAGTCTACACTGGAAGCTTCCTAGAAATAGGAAATTATATTAATTTAATCAAATAGACAATAAGAATATATTTTTAAGGCTCAAATTTAGTATTATACTTCATAAATCTAGCCATGCAAGGTGGCCTGTGTCTGTAGTCTCACCTATTCATGAGACTTAGGTGGGAGGATCACTTGAGCCCAGGAGTTCCAATGATGTGAGCTAGGATAATGCCACTGAACAGCAGCCAGTGTGACAGATTGGGACCATGTCACACAAAATTTTTAAAAGATTAAAGAGAACACAGTTCATAAACTTTTATGGTGTTATTAATTAATTAGCATCTCGAATGAGTGAAGTGATAGGTGAAATTTATCTTAGTACATTAAACGAAAAGCATTAAAAAGAACAAATTAACTTCACTAGTTTTACAGTGTCACCAATTAATGTTATTTTTTATTTAAAAACCAAACTTGAACAAACTCTATATGCACTTGGGCACTTTAGATTCTGAATGCTAGAAAACAAGGGGCTTTTTGTATTTTATTTTTCTAAAGCCAAATGTTATGTAAGATCCCACATAGTATAATTACTCCCAGTTGGATGGCAAAAAGAGTTTTCATAATACTCCAGTAATTATGCAAAAGAGCAGAACTAATGATACCCATCACTGCTTAACAGATAGAATGGTAAAGAGTTTCAAATTTTCTCTTTCATGATGTTACTTTTCCGGCTCTTTGAAGTAACAGTATGATGCCACTATTGACTGCTAAGTGCTAACTGCAATAAAAGCAGCATGGAGATAGTTCAGTCAAGGTTGTGTTTCACTGCAGTCTGTGTTTGGTCTGTCGTTCTAGTTTAAGTTGTAAATTATGGAAAGGGACTAAGACTGGTGCTATATTGACTACAATACCTGTATCATTATCCGCGCCTGTTTCAAAAGGATAACCCCACCTTCCATCCACAAAGAAAAAAATAGCATGCAGGTAAATTCAAATCTTCAAAGCCTACATATTGAGATTTTGTCTGCAGTGTTGATTTATATTTTTGTATCTATCTATCCCTTTATCACAGTATAAGATTGTTTTCAGGGGCTTTTAAGTTCATGAAAAAAAAATTAGTTCCAGGCAAAACTTTGCATATAGGATTTTAACTCAGAAACATTTTTCATTCTCTTTCCCTCTTTCTCTATGTTACTCACATAAATAACGAATAGGAATAGGTTGGTCATTTCCTTCAGAAGACTAGATCTAATTGATTTGCACAAGGTTTTGAATTTAAGTTTAACTTGTTCGTTTTTTTAATGAATTCAGTTTTTAAAAATAAAACATGACACACTTTGGGAACCTGGACCTTAATCAAAACAGATGTTTCCACATTAGAAACAACAACCTGCTTTGAAATGGCCACGATGTTAATTCTTATAAAGTGGCTACTGTGTGTATAAGGTAACTACTCTTCTTACTGATGAAATCCAAGGTTCATTCCACTGATGTCAATGTGGAAACCATTTTGTCCCATGGTTACTTAAAGATTTTCAATAGGATTAAATCAGCTGCAAGTCCTCATTATATCAGGGTTTACAATTGTGTCTGAGTTGGAGTCTGTTTCTCATAGAAATTTACTCAGCGACTGACTTAGATTGGCTCCTTAGAGCTGGTCTGATTTTACTAGAAACAACTGTATCACATCAGCCACTCTCATAAACTTGCTTTAAGATTGAATCGGCCTGACCCTGAAGCAGATGAAAGTTTATGGAGCATGCACATTATAAGAGTTACAGAAAAATTTGCATTTAGTCTACAGCAATACGGAAATAGACTATGCTTATTAACTACTCCAGAGAGCCCTCTGCCTTGTGACTATGAACTTAATTTTCTGATAAGAAAACTATAGTTGAACTTGAAGAAATTTCTATCTATAAAATACATGCAAATCCTTATTTGATTATCCCCTAAATCACGTATACTCTTTTAAAGAAATTGTATATTGCATATGGAAATGAAGCAAGAAGATGATTTTAAAATTAATTTTTCCCAATATTTAGTACAAGTTAAAAAATGATGAAAATGGTCAAGCATATGCATAATTAACTGGTTTTCACTGCCAAATAGAATATAGTTATTGAACTAAAATATTGGCCTGATGTTCATGATTACATATTCTATTTACTATACAGACAGATTCACTTAACTCTAGATTCCCTTTAGAGTAAACTCAAAACTCAGTATTCTCTATTAATCGATTTTATTGAAATTCATCAAGACATTACAGAAAAGAGGGTCTTTTGCAAACTTTCATTGGCCACTCTAACTTCATGGAAGAAGGTCAAACCAAACTGAACTGAAGATACATATTGATTCTCTCATTCATGTTATCAATACCTTAAAAATTAATGGTTCAAGGGGCTTGAAATGCAAAGTGACCAAGATGTTAGAAACATTTGCTTATACAGTATGGCCAATTCTTTTCCATTAGAAAACCTTTGTTTCTCTCTGCTACTCTATGAAAATCATCTCTACACAAAAACAAACTTCCACACAAATGCTTTGATCATATCAACCCCTTTCTTAAATTGTTGGAAATTTGAAATATTCCCTAAGTCACATAAAATTCCTAACACTTGGGCGGCACCTGTGGCTTATCGAGTAGGGCACCAGCCCCATATACCAAAGGTGGCGGGTTCGAACCCAGCCTCGGCCAAACTGCAAAACAGAAAAATAGCCGGGCTTTGTGGTGGGCACCTGTAGTCCCAGCTACTTGGGAGGCTGAGGCAAGAGAATCACCTAAGCTCAGGAATTAGAGGTTGCTGTGAGCTGTGTGACGCCACGGCACTCTACCGAGGGCGATAAAGTGAGACTCTGTTTCCACAAAAAAAAAAAAAAAAAAAAAAAAAAAATCCTAACACTAGCTCTAGTCAGGTAGCCCCACAGCACCCATAAAATTTTCATATGCTAATATGTCTGCATTATATAACAAATGCTGCCGTTTTAAGAAAGAAACTTTCTGTATGCCAGTAAACGTAATCTAAACTATACCTTAAGCTTGGATATTTCTTACCATATGGGAGCAACTGCTTGAATAGAAGTTTAAAAGTGACAAAGTAGATGTACATTTCCTCCTCCCGAAGATCAACCATCATCTTTACAACATTAAATTAGTAATCAGGCCTAGAAATTCCTTAGATGACTTTCTCAAAAAACTATGAATTAACAAGTAAATTTTAATCACATCTGGTATATAATTACCAGCTAATCTTAATAGAATGCCTTTTGTTAAGGCTAAAGTCTAGAAGATCACATTCAAAACAGTATTACCAAACTAGAACCATTAAAAAGGAGTGTTCCTAGCCTTTAAAACTTGCTGATTTTTTTAAAAGTACGAAAGAAATAAATACCTTGTATCTTTTTATCATATTATTTTTAAGGGAACATTGTTTGACTGCTAATATTTCCAAGTAATATTGGACTGTTTGGGCTTTAGCCATAATAATTTACTGGGTTAAAATATTTCTTGAGCTTCCTAAATATAGAGCCAATGCCAAAATTAATTATTGAAATGTGGAAGGAAATCAAGTTTTTCTCCCATTTTTCGCCTATGAGGGCATGAATTAGATCGCACCCTGGCTTCATATTAGTATTGAGTACACTAGACATTTGCTTTTCCATTCTTGTGATACTTTACTGAGAAAAATGTGTTTCAACTCCATCCAGGTTAATACAAAAGATGTGAAGTCATCATCTTCAAGTTGGGGGGAAGGGGAACGAGGGAGGAGGGGCGGGGTAGGGAAGTTTGGTGTGCTCCCACTAAATGGACACAATATAGAGGCGTATGGCATACGTTTTAGATGCAAGACATAACTATAAGAGGAACTCTATCTAAAAATTCAAATACTGTGACTTGGTTGTTTGTACCTTCACATTAACATGAAATAAAAAAATGTGAAAGTAAATTTAAGTTCACATTATTCATTCACTCATGTAAAAAATTGTTATTGAGTATCTCCTATGTTCTAGGCATTGGCTAGAGAGAGCAGAAATAAATTTCTTGCCTTCATGTAGTTTATATTCAGAAAAAAAACCCAGATAAAATATAATACAGATATGTATTTCTAAAACAGCCACATAAAACCCATATTTGCCAACAGATTGGATTTTTGATACTATGAGAGAAAGGAGTCAGGAACGATTTGACTTTTTTAGTTTGAGCAACTACAAGAATGGAAAAAGACAATTTTCCAGGCTATTGCAAGCAGCTTTCCAACCTGTCTATGTGTTATGCCAAGGCTGTGACAATATGCCTTTCCAAACTTTGCCTGTTTTGCTAAGAATCATCATTGACTAGTGATCTTCACATAGGTACGTAACACTCACTACTATACCTAATTTTAAAGGACTCTTTAGTTCAATTATATTGTTTTCCTAGTTCCTCTAACAAGCAAACTCTTAAATCGGCTAAGAACCAGTTAAGGGAAGGCTATAATTAGAGATAGTTTTCTGGGATTGGGTCTAGGTTTCATTTTAGCTAAACATTTGAAAATCAGAAAAAAGGGGCTGCAAATGTATAGTCATACCATAATTCCCAGAAAAATCAATTGAATGAGACATAAAATATTTTTTGGGAGCTGGGTCCAGTGGCTTACACCTGTAATCCTAGCACTCTGGGAGACCGAGGTGGGTGGATTGCTAGAGCTCACAAGTTCAAAACCAGTCTAAGCAAAAGCGAGACCCTGTCTCTTAAAAAAAAAAAAGAAAGAAAATACATAGTTTGGGAAGAAATTTTGGACATGCAACAGAAAGATTAACAGAATATTTTTGAGTTGAGTTGAAGAAGAAAAGGAGAGTGTGGCCTATGCTCTTGTTAAGAACTCCATATTTCTAATTGCTACTGAGCATTTCTATTTGGATGTACCATTGCAAATACATATTACATCCAAAAATACTTAATATATTTAAATGTCTTTTCCTCCAAATAACACTTCTTCATTCAACATTTTTTTCTTCTTAAAAGGCTCAAATATTAAGTATATCTTTGTGGCCTCCACTGAGTAGGCTGGTTACTCTTTCATTTCATTAATTGCTCTTGCTGTTTCCTTTGTATTTTCTATTCTCACTGGCCCTTCCCATTATAAAAAAGCCACCTTCAAGAGTTCCTTAATTAATTTCTTTCACTGGTCTCTCCTTTCCTAATGTATAACAAATACACCTGCCAGATTACTCCTCTCAAAACGCTTTTCAATATCTACTTACAGGCCAGGTGCAGTGGCTCATACCTGTAATCCATTCTGGGAGGCTGAGGCAGGTGGATTGCTCTTGAGCTTAGGAGTTTGAGACCAGCCTGAACAAGAGTGAGATCCTGTCTATACTAAAAATAGAAAAACTAGCCAGGCATAGTGGCCTAGGCCTGTAGTCCCAGCTACTCAGGAAGCTGAGGTAAGAGGATTGCTCAAACTCAAAAGTTTGAGGCTGCTGTGAGCTACGATGATGTCATGGCACTCTACCCAGGGTAGCAGAGTGAAACTCTCTCAAAACAAACAAATAATTTAAAAAACAACTTATAAACATTTTCATAAGCATCTAGAATAGTACACTGGTATAGTAGGCACTCAATAAATAATTAATGAATGAATTAAGGAACAAACAAATGAACTAAATCATTTGCAAAGTGTTCATTAGGTCATTGGCGTAGAAGGATCACATAAACTTAGAGCGTGCCTTCTAGGTTAGAGGAATACTTATTCAGGCAAGATGATACTGGACATATCTGAACCAGGACAGAAAGAAGCCAGGACTTGCTGTAATGGCAGTAGAGACATGAGGCTGAAGGAAACATATATACAAAAGGGAGACAAAAGACAAAGAGATGGGTAAGCATATGGAAAAGAAAATGTTCCATTTGGCTAAAAGTGTATATTAATGAGAGTACTGGAAGATGATATTGGGAAGGCAGGATAAAGCAAGATTCTTGATGGCAGATTAAATGACTTTAACTCTTTGTTTTATGCCAGTCTTCCTCATAGCAATGCCTCTTGAGCACCTGAATGAGAATCACCTAGGAAACTTGTTAAAACAGAGATTCTCTAGCCCCATGCTAGAAGCATCTGACATGAAGGTGAGACCCGGTAATCTGCACTTGTAACTCCCAGTAACTCTTATGTGCACTAATGTTTGAGAAATGCTGCTATGTACAATGGAAACCAGTAAGAACTTTCTAAACAAATCAATGACAAAAAAGTTCTTGCAAAAATTAATGTGATACAAATGTGCAGAGGGGTGGAGGGGGCTGGAGATTATAGGTAGCATAGTTAGAAAGCAATCAGTGAGATGACAATTATGGAAATCTAAAATAAGGCAATATATGAAGTACTATATATATAAATGAGAGAAATCTTATCCCAGATCAGAATGTGGTCATGGCAGACCACTGCCTATTGAATAATTTAAACAGTATTCTGGGGCCTCCTCTTTACCCCACCCCTCACTATTCCACTAGTTACACTTTCCATTTTGGAACTTCACTTTTACTTTCTTTCCTGCTTCCATATCTTCATGTATGCTATTCCTCTAGCCAGGAATGTCTTCCCACTTATGGGTCCATTTTATATTGCAAAACTTTCTATTTATAAGCCCATAATAACTGCTGTCTTTCCTGCAGTCCTATAGGATACAATATCTCTATCACTTATGTGGCACTTAGCATAAGCTACCTTCTACTGCAGTGGTTCTCAACCTTACTAATGCCATGACCCTTTAATACAGTTCCTCATGTTGTGGTGAGGCCCAACCATAAAATTATTTTCGTTGTTACTTCATAACTATAATTTTGCTACTGTTATGAATCATAATGTAAATATCTGATATGCAGGATGGTCTTAGGCGACCCTGTGAAAGGGTCGTCCCCCAGAGGTCGTGACTTACAGATTGAGAACCATTGTTCTGATGCAATTTTCTTTTTATCTATTAAGTGGAGTGTAGGCTTCTTGAGTTCAAGAAAATACCACATCCTTTTTATAAATCTTGTGCATAAAGCATATATATGTGATAAGTATATGTAGATAGCAGTGATGATGGTGATTAAGAGGATAACAATGCTTGCCTAACTAGTTGATTCCCTGATATTCTCTAAGCAATAACAACAATGCACAGATATTACTGCTTAGTGTATATGTATGTCAGGGACTTTTCTATGGGTACCATCACATGAACTAATTTAATCCTCAGAACAACTCTATGAAATAGGTGCTATATTATTCATATTTTAAGATACACAGGTTGGGTGCAATGGCTCACACCTATAATCCTAGAACTTTGGTAGGCCATGGCAGGACGACTGCTTGAGATCAGGAGTTCAAGACCAACCCAAGCAGGGTAAGACACTGTCTCTGCCAAAAAAAAAAAAAAAAGCCAGGTGCAGTGGTAGGAGCCTTTAGTCCCGGCTACTCAGGAGGCTTGAGGCAGCAGGATTGCTTGAGCCCAGGAGTTTGAAGTTGCTATAAGCTATATGCAGCTGTGTACATAGTAGATGCTCTATAAATATGTGCTTTGCAGAACAAATGAATGCAAAAATAAGGAAAATGCAACAGGAGAGAGAAGCAGAGAAGTGAAACAACAGATACCATTATGGCTATATAAGGAAGCTAGGGAGTTTTTTATTTTTTTATTGCTGCAGATTTCAGAGAGATGGTTTTCCAGAGAAAGCCTTCATCAGTATATGAATGGATTTTGAAATGCTGAAAGGAAAAATGCATTTGCAAGGTGCAAGGACCAGGTGTCTCTTTTTAGCAAATCACTGAAATCAAGAACAGGAAGTAAAGCTTGGAGATAGAGCACTGCACTAGGGAACTGAAGACCTGGCTCTGTTCCATGGTCTCCACTAAGTTGCACCTGTGTGCAGCTATGTGGGAACAAACTAACTTTGTTCACAGCTTTCCTTTCTTTGATATGGAGTTAAAATGGAGTCATATAGTCCAAATTTAAATCCTCAGCTCAATGCATCAGAAACATGACTTATTAGAGCTGGAAGAGGTGCTGGAGCTCATTGTTTCCAGAGATTTTTCAAACTGCTTTTTCTGAAACAGTATCCTTACTTCACAGAAAATCTTTCTGGGTAAAACAGGGAAGTGGTTAAGGGCTATAGCAGATAGAGGATACACAATACTCATATGTAAAATAGGTAAGAGCCAAGTTGCCACAGGACGATTATATAATGCATGTGTGTGCATGTGATTGAGGGCAATGAAGACCATGATACAGGTTAACCTCCTCTGGATGTCATTTTTTTTTAATTTTTATTAAATCATAATTGTGTACATTGGTGCAATAATGGGGCACAATGTGCTGACTTTATATACAACTGGAAATATTTCCATTGAACTATTTAACATAGCCTACATGGCCTTTTAATCACTATATGAAGACATTTGTATTCTACCTTTAGTAATTTTCACTTGTACCCTTGTAAGATGCACCATAAGTGTGATCCCACTAATCACCCTCCCTCCACCCATCCTCCCTCTTCCCCTCCTATACCTTGCCCCTTTCCCCATTTCTGGTGCTATAATTGGGTTTTAGCCTTCATATGAAAGCTATAGATTAGATTCATAGTAGGGCTGAGTACATTGGATACTTTTTCTTCCATTCTTGAGATACTTTGCTAAGAAGAATATGTTTAAGCTCCATCCATGTAAAGACAAAAGAGGTAAAGTATCCATCTTTCTTTAAGGCTGCATAGTATTCCATGGTATACATGTACCACAATGTATTAATCCATTTGTGGGTCGATGGGCACTTGGGCTTCTTTCACAACTTAGCAATTATGAATTGGGCTGCAATAAACATTCTTCTACAGATATTTTTATTGTAATGTGATTTTTGGTCTTCTGGATATATACCTAGTAAAGGAATTATAGGATCAAATGGAAGATCTATTTTTAGATCTCTAAGTATTCTCCAAACATCCTTCCAAAAGGAGTATATTAGTTTGCATTCCCACCAGCAATGTAGAAGTGTTTCCTTTTCTCCGCATCCATGCCAGCATCTCTGGTTTTGGGATTTTGTTATGTGGGCTAATCTTACTGAAGTCAGATGATATCTCAAGGTAGTTGTGATTTGCATTTCTCTGATGATTAAGGATGATGAGCATTTTTTCATGTGCTTGTAGGCTGTGTGCCTCTCTTCTTTAGAGAAGTTTCTCTTCAAGTCCTTTACCTACCCTGAGATGGGATCACTTGTTCTTTTGTTGCTAATATGTTTGAGTTCTCTGTGGATTCTGGTTATTAAACCTTTGTCAGAGGAATTACCTGCAAATATTTTCTCCCAATCTGAGGGCTGTCTGCCTGCTACACTAACTGTATTCTTAGCAGTGCAGAAGCTTTTTAGTTTGATCAGGCCCCAGTAGTGTATTTTTGATACTGCTTCAATTGCCTGGGGAGTCCTCCTCATAAAAAATTCACCCAGGCCAATTCCTTTGAGAGTTTTCCCTGCATTTTCTTCTAGTATTTTTATAGTTTCATGTCTTAAGTTTAAATCTTTGATCCAGAGAGAGTCTATCTTAGTTAATGGTGAAAGGTGTGGGTCCAGTTTTAGTCTTCAGCAGGTCTCCAGCCAGTTCACCCAGCACCATTTGTTAAAGAATCTTTTCCCCACTGAATGGTTTTAATTGGCTTGTCAAAGATCAAATAGCGGTAAGTAGCTGGGTTCATCTCTTGGTTCTCTATTCTGTTCCATATATCTATCTCTCTGTTTTTGTGCCAGTACCATGCTGTTTTGATCACTATCGATTTATAGTACAGTCT
>CAUYRH010071089.1:0-12447 GCA_963574655.1 Perodicticus potto | reverse complement strand
GGGTTCCTTGGCCAGGAAACGAATGAATGCAGTCCCTTCCGCCGGGGGGAAGGTGAATGAGTGCATCAATGAATGGACACAGTCCATCCATGGAATTCAGGCCTAGGAAATTCACAAGAAACTGACTTAGGCATAGGAAATGGGGGTTCCACATTTAGTCCCAAGTGTAAAGTGAAGGAGACACGAAGGCACAAGTGTCTCCTCAGCAGTTGTCCAGCCTACAAAAGGCACTTTGAAACTGTAAAAAATAAAGAGGGAAAAGTGATGCAAATCTTTACTCCCTTTGGGATTCTAAAGAAGAAAGCAGACAGGAAAAGGGTACTCATTTTCTTACTGAGGTCTCTTTGGAGAATGATAGCGTGGAGCAAGCTGCAAAATGCACAGAAAAAGATTTTAAAATTCTGTTTCTCTGTGTCGATGGTTTTCTGTATTTCCCATATCCTTGGAAGTCTTCCTCTTTCTGTGCTCCTTAAACTCGCGAGCACTTCAGGCTGATGTCCTCTGCACTGTCGTAGCTTCCTTGCCCTTTCTCCTTGGTCCATGGCCATCTCCTCTCTGGATTTCCCTTCTCGTATCTATGTGTGCTCTGCTGTGCTCAAGAGAATGCCCTCTTCCTCTCTGATCTTCAGAATCAGACCCATGAAGGAGAGGGAAGAGGACTTGGTGGGGGGGGGGGGCTCCCTGAAGGGAAGCCACAAGTCCAGAATTGCCTTGAAGGAGCCAGGGAAGTGGCCGGCCATTCTCTCCTGTGATTTTACTTTTCTTTGCCTTAGAGTAAGCACCACACATACACGAAGGTCATAACCTTGATTCTTCTCAGAGAAGGAGTCTGATTTGAGTCACGGTCAAGGTCAGGTACGGGGATGTAGAAGGGTCTTGTGGCGTACTTGGATGTGGAAGCTGAGCCCCTAACTGCTTCACAGCTCCATTTGAGGACTGAAAAAACATTTGATCGATGAAGGCAACTAAAACTCTTCTTTTCCTTTTTCTTTCTCTTCACTTTTTTAAAATAAAAAAATACAGAGAAGGAGAATTACAATGACCAGGGGAAGGAGGAGGCCATAGAGAGCTCCCGAGCAATTTTGTGAGTTGATACCATGAGCTGATACTGAGTTGTTCCTGTGTCTGATTCCAACTCTGGGACCTCCACTCTCTGCGTCAGAGACGTCTTTCTTTCTTTCTTTCTTTTTTTTTCTCATTTTACATTCCTGGGGCTCAGCAGCAGCAGTGTTTAAATAAAATATGTAGATTCTCTCACTCATTTCTTCACTTTCAATGTGTTCTTTATTTCCTTGTCAATATAGAAATTGATAATTTTTTTCTATGTTTTCTATGGTTTGCCATAAATGAATAAAAAAATGAATGAATGTGAGAAAGAGGAGTCTTCTAGGCAGTTTCCTCAAAAGCAAAAATGACATCATATACTCTCCATCCAGGTTTGTTAAGCTTCCTCACCTTTCCTGGTTGTTTTGGCAGAATCCAGGTTGTGTGGGAACCCGGAGGCTCCAGCCCATCTCACTGGCTTGTGGTCAGAAGGGACAGAGTCTCATTTTTCAACAATTCCAGCCCCCTTCCCTCATGCTCCCCAGCACGCTCACCCAGCCCCGTCTACCCTGGAGTCTTCCCTCTTCTCTTTCCTGAATGCAGCGTTTCATTTCCTCGCTAGAGTTCTACCAAGCTTGCTTCTCGTTTCTGATCCACATCCCCTCCCTTCCTTCCTCTCTCTCCATTTCTTTTCAGGTTAATTTATCTGATTATATGCAACGCGCTGCAGCCATGTTAAGACACCAACTGAGTTTCCACTTGGAGGCTTGGAGGAAAGATTACCATTAAAACGTGACTTCCATCCACTCAGCTGAAATTACTATTGATTGCCAAAGAAAAATATTTGTGCTGTGAAGCTGGGAGCTATGATGTTGAACCATATTAACATAATGTTAGCATAGCTACGGGTGTTTAGTAGCACGCAATCAGATTTGAAATGAACGTTGATTATAGATGGAGATTAATGTGCACATATTCATAGGAACACAATGAGAAGAGCAATTTCCTTTCTACTACAGATCAATGGTTTCCCCATTCAATTATACAGCTGTAATAATTGCATTATGCTGAAATATTTCTTAATGGCTAATTTCTTTCCTTTTGTGTGTGTGTGTATGAGCTCTTTTGTCAGTGATAGCTTCTGCAGCCCGAGGACAGAATAAGATGTTTTAATCACTGGTGCCATTTTGCAAGCTTTGACCAAGCTGGTAATTTCCCCCCTTTTCCCCTTCTTTACTATCGTCTCTTATTATCACCCAGAATTGCTTCCTGGATGATTGAAACCTAGGGACTTGCCTTAAGTCTTTTCTTTCCTTGCTCAGAGAGTGCTGGCAAAACTCAAACTGTACAGGGATGGGGGTTGTTCCAATCATTTTTGCGTATTTGCTGGAGATTCTTTGCAAGGGAAGGTGATGAAAGCTCAGGACACTATACATATAATGCCCCTCCACCAAGTGACTCTTTTTCTTCTTCAAAAAAATATATGTGTTAATTTGGAGAACATTCTCTGATTAAAAAGCAAACAAAAAACCCAGTGTCTTTCCCCATATCTCTGAGGCTTGATGAGATGTCAGTGCTTGCTTTTCTGACTCCAGGTCTTTTTCAAATCTTTTGGCATCTACTCAGCCCACTTTAGGCATATCCTGAAAGGAGGGGCACATTAGCACTATTAGGAGCCACCTTTAACCAGTGGGGGACTGAAGCTGGTGGGTGCGTGCCCTGGCCTCTCTAAGGTACTGCACCGTTGAGACCCCAAACCTCAGCAAGCATCCTGATGTTGGTGATTGAAGCAGTTCCTTCACCCCTGCTTCCTGAGATCACACCTCAAGTAAACCTCACGTATCCAAGCTCTTTTTCAGTGCCTGCTTTCCAGGGACCCCAAATTTAGACGGTGAGTTTGGAGACTTACCAAAGACTTTGGTGACAGACTTAAATCCTGCCCCCATTCCTAATCTGCCATGTGATCTCAGGCAATTGAGTTCTCATCCATGAACCTCTGTTTCGTGATCTATAAAATGGGTATAATCATAAGAACTGTCCTACAGCACAATAAAGATTTAAATGAGATCTCGTGGGCAACCACTTAAATAATCTTATTTCTTATCATTAGTATTTTTATTAAAAGTATCTAACACAACACTGATATTCAAAGGAGCATAACTTCCTTTCTGTCTTTTATGCTTGAGACAAAAATAGACCTGGGCATAGCAAACACAATCAATATGTTTGTTTTTTACTATATGCAGTATTAATTTCTGCTGGCCTGCTATATGTAAAGAAGCAGTATATGGGATGGAGTTTTCCTGGTCAAGGTTGTTACAAAGTCTTGGCTCTTCTGTTCTCTAGAAACTTTCAAAAACACGTCTCCAGGGGAAAGAGAAGATTTTGTGCTTCCCGTACCCTCTCAATGGGATACGCACTTCAAAGGAAAAAAACACTTCTGTTGTCTAATGATGGACAGAATACAGAAATAATATCTAGCCTATATATATTTTAAATCATCTATTGGCAGGGAAGACATGTGTGTCTGCGAATCTGTCCCATAGCGGCAAAGGAGAATGGAGACAGCCCGGGGTTTGATGTGAGGTGGCAGGTAGGGATGAGTGGTCCTCAGGAAAGCGGTCTCTTTTCTTTGGTCCCGCCAAAGCCACGATCATCTTTTCTTTAGCTTCTCATTACACCACCAAAAAACCATTTACGGGGTGCCCACTGTACACTGAGCAACGTGTTCAGAGCTAGAGATAGAATCTTGAGCAAATAAACTTAGTTCCTAGTTCTCACGGGTTTTATAGAAAATAACTACTAAACAATCACATGTTTATTGAATATATATACATATGTGTGTGCGTGTGTAATTGCAATTCTGGTGACAAGCAGGAAGAATTCATTTAAGAGAAGGGAGAGATTCAGGAGACAGGGAGACCATGAAGGGTTGATGCAGAACAGACCTGAAACAAAGCCAGGATTTCACTCAGCTGGGAGAACCGTGTGGGGGATGAAGACATCTTTTTGATTAGAGGGAAGGGTGTACATCCTGTTCTATTCCATCTCCTTATCACCTTCATTTCTTCTGTATAGCACTGTTGGCCACCTTATCAATTATGTGTTTATTCTTTACTTTTTGTTTCTTTCTCCCCACTGCCTCTAGATTTTTTTTTTTTATTTCAAGTTAATATGAGGGCACACATGTTTAGGTTACGTTGTTCTCACTTCCAAGGTAAAGTTCAAGTTGTAGGCGAGCCTCTCACCTAGGGGGGTGAGCTGAACATTGTGCACATTAGGTGAGATCCCACCCAATGCCCTCCCTCCTCCCTCCAATCCCTCTCCCCCTTCCCTCTCCCTTCTCCCTCCTCACCCCTCCCCCTTGCTATTCTCTATTTGTGTTTTATCATTTGTATGAGTGTGCAAGTGTTCATATATTGGTTTCAAATTCGTATTGCGTACATTGGACATTTTTTCCCCGTTGTTGAGATACTTTACTAAGAAGAATGTGTTTCAACTCCATCCAGGTAAATGTAAAAGATGTAAAGTCTCCATCTTAAAGTTCTTTAGGGAAGGGGCTTTGTTTACATTGATGACTCTAGAAAGCCCATGTAGAAATAAATGCGTTATAGAGGAAATATGACATCAGCATCAGAGCTATGCTGGCCGTAACCCTAACCCAAAGCCCTTTCCTCTGGGACTTCTGCTTCTAGATAGTTGGGCGTTGGGTCCCTTTACTCAAGGTTCACTGCGGTCAGTGGGTTCATCTATTTAGCAGATGGGCCCTCTTCGGCATGGGCACAAGTGTATTATGAGCAAGTACTGCAGATGGGGCATAATGATTAACTTTTCAGGATCTAGCTTATCTCAGAGGGTCAATATACACCACGAGGCCCCTACCCTTGCCAGGGACTCTGGAGAAGTAGACCTGTGATCAGTTTTTTTTGACACAAGCAAGAAACTGATAGGGGATTCTAGAAAGGTTTTTCTTTACCCTTAAGAAGAACACAGCAGAATAGATGGTCTTTCTCTTCCTCCGAATGTGTTCAAGCCCGGATGTAAATTCTCAAACTGCCTGCCTTGAGGGGAACCATCTGAGAGCAAAGGCCATCAGCAAAAGAGGACAAATGGAAAGAAAATGAAACAAACTTGGGTCACCAGTTGAGGGGTGAGGCTTTGAATTAACTAAATTTGGGTCTTTTGATCTCATGTTTACTTACTTTGCTCTTTTGGCTTTTCCCTTAACCTGCAGCTGCAGGTGGCCTTAAAGCAGTGGTTCTCAACCTATGGGTAGCGACCCACAGGAACTGTGTTAAAGGGCCGCAGCATTAGGAAGGTTGAGAACCACTTCTTTAAATGTCGTCTTGTTTTCTACCAACACCTGACACAGCCCTGCTATCTCCTTCCTTCCTTCCTCCCTCCTTCACTGTTCCTTCCTTCTTTTCCCCTCCTTTCCTTCCTTCCCCTTCCTTCCGTTCTTCCTTCCCTCCCTCTATGACTCTTTCTCCATCTTTTTATTATGTGGAGCCAGGCACTGCACTAAGCTCACACCAGGCTGCTGCTGACTCCGAAGCACACCCTCCTGTGTGCCGCTTGTAGCTCTCACACACATCGATTCCAGCCCTAATCCTGATCAGGCTGAGACCCCATCAAGTGTATATTTTTAGTTCAGAGAATCTCTTGTTCTAAGAGCTGCCAACCTCAGGATGGCTTTACAGGTTCATCAAGTGACCTGGGAATCAGGTTGCTTCAGCGTCACCAAGGAAGAACAGCATGTCTTTGGGCAAGGGTCTGAGCCTCTTTTAGCCCTCACCTTCTCAGCTGGAAAAATGGGCATAAGAACAACACCAAGCTAAGAGGGTTAACTTGACGTGTTAATCAACATTAAACATTTAGCATGGAGTCAAACACAGAGTAAGAACTCCATAAATTAAGTTCTTCCAGGGGAACTCACTCAGGGATGATCTCATTTTGCCAACGGCCCCTTTCTCTTTGCTCTTCTTCCCTTCCCTGTGAATTGGCTCAAATGAATCTATAGAGGTTGTAACTCACACCCTCTTCTCCTCTATCCAATCTATCGAGTTGTATTTGCATATGTGTAAAATAACAATTGGATTGTTCCCTCTCAGTAGCATCTAGTAGCAAAATCTTTCCAATGGGAACCCAACTTTTGGTGAGCATGGAGGCCAATAGCAGTGTGTCTGTCACCTTGTGGATGAAACCACAAGGTTCGTCCAGTTATATAATTATATATATACACACACACACGTGAACACATATATGCACTATGCAATTATATATGAATCTATGTATGAGTGTCCTTAAGTTTGCCTGTTGACAAGAATTGTTTATATTTTTCTCTTTCAGGAAACAACCATCAAACAGTAGCTGATATTCTGCAAAAAGGCATTAGCAGAAAATGTTAAGGGAAAGGAGTGAGAAGATAAAGGAGGAGAAGCATCAAATGAACAGGGTAAATGCTCCAGATTAGCAAAACACCCATAATGACGAGTGCCTCATTAAAAATCTAAAAATCAAAGAAGAGATAGCCATAGTCCCCCCGATTTGCTTGTTTGTCATAAGTGGTTGATTTCTTCAAGAGAAGGATGGAGACTGAATACAAACCACTCTCCCCCCCAACCTGTGGGTCTCAGGACATGGATGCTCATTTCCAGGAACAATTCCCCAGGATCTAAAGAGTTAAAAGAAGAATCACTTCTGCTAAAAAACATTTAAAAAAAAAAAACGCCCTGTATCAGAATGTATGAAAGCCTAACTTGGGAGTTGGGAAGTCCTGCTTCCAAGCCCTGCTGTTTTCTCACTTTTTGTTCTTCGACAAGTTACTAACACTTCCTGTGCCTCCGTTTCCCCATGGATATGACAGGGTTACTGCTAGGTCCTGCCTTGCAGTGGATGAAAGTGAAAAGTCATTGTGAAAAGTCAGTGAACTGATCGCCCATCTTCACGGTCAAGTCTATGAGAAACACCACTTAATAACAACGGGTCCTCTGCACTGCCACCCAGTGTGGTGCTCACTACTATCAGTTCACAAATGAGGATCCCGGGGCACAGAGAAGCCACGTACACCTCTCCAATTTCTATAACTAGTAAGAGATGTAGCCTCAGTTTAAAACCAGGCGGCGTGGCTCCAAAGTTCATCCTCCTAACCACCAACTGTGCCACTTCTATAGTAAAGTATTTCATGTAAAATGTGAGGGGATAGACTTTTTTAAAAAATATAAAGGTTTAAATATTGAATGCTTATTATACAAATTATCCAGACATTGCATAAATGCCTGGGTCTGGCATTTTAGGCCTCCCACAATTCTACCTTGTCACTGAGACTCCTTAGAAGAATTTTTCCCCCAATGCACATGTGTCACCAAATGACACAATGTCTTCTGAACACATGTGGCCTTGGCCTTTATCAAGTCAGGAGAGAGCCAAGGACTGCAGGGGAATTAGTTTGATTCACCCAATTATCCCTTCCTCGGGTCTAAGTTGAGTTATTGTCCTCTCGGCCCAGTGACTTTTCACTTTCTCATGGGGCCTGCTTCTGCATAGCTGCCCTGGGCTCCCACTGTCCTGGGAGTGGCTCCACACTGTTGACCCCCACCAACTGGAACCAGAGCCATAGTGATGACAGGCCTGGTCAGATAAGACCATGCTCTAGGTCTTCTGCATGTCCATTCCAAGCCCTAAGATCATCAAGGTCAAGCCAAAGGTCAGAGGGGCCAGTCTAAATACCAAATGTTCACATTGTGTAAACTGCACAGTGGAGTGATGTCCGGCAAAGTTCCAAGGGACAGTACACCCTGACCAAGGAGAGCTGGGGGGCTAGTGGCAGAGCCCGTGGAGGAGACAAGGCAGGGTGGGGCAGAGTGAGCCCCCCATGTACGCTGCACACATTGATTTTTTTCCCCTAATCTGGCACAGCATGCCACCAAGCCTCACTTACTGATGAGATAAGCTCTTTGGAAAATAGACCATGAGACCCTCCCCAAATATACTAGGATTTATGGGTCTAGTGCCAGAACAGGTAAGAGGAGGAGGTTCTTTATTGAAGAACAAAAAGTGAGAAAACAGCAGGGCTTGGAAGCAGGACTCAGGTCTTCCCAACTTCCAGTTTGATGAGAGAGCAGGCAGGCAGGGTGTGGGTGGGGGCGGCTAAGGAGTTTAGCTTGTGAGTTTAGTGTCATAACAGATGCATATATGTAAGCAATGCAGAATAATTGCAACCTAACAGGTATTATTCCTTCTACACAAGTCTTAAGTAAATTAAGACACCCATAGCCTTAATATTTTAGTGGTCTACTAGAGGCAAGAAAGACTCTAAATTTGTATTTGATTAAATAATAAGAACATAGAAAAGAAATTTTACTTTTAACTATCACCCAGTCAAATTTCTCATTCAATGTGGAGTCTCAATACAGCAGTTACTATGCTATTCTTAGGTAGGGTTTGGCAAACTTTCTGTAAAGGACTAGACTGTAAATAATTTAGGCTTAATGGACCACGTGGTCTCTGTTACAAATCCCTCAACTCTGCCGTCACAAAAGCAGCCCCAGACAGTATGTAAATGAATGAACATGGCTGTGTTCCAATCAAACTTTATTTACACATAAAGGTCATGGTTTGGCTTTGGCTTGCAGTCATAGGGTGCCAACTCTTTTCCTACAGCCTAGCAATCTTTAAAACACATCATTTTGGGTGGCGTCTGTGGCTCAAAGGAGGAGGGTGCTGGCTCCTTATACCAGAGGTGGCAAGTTCAAACCCGGCCCCAGCCAAAAACTGCAAAAAAAAAAAAAAAAATACCTAAAAACACATCATTTTATAACATATTACAATGTTGATAATACAATATATTATAAAGTATGTTTATAACATGTTGAAGTTTATGTATTACACACTATATTTTAATAATAGCATAGAGTAGAGTATATAGAATCTTAACTACAGAAGATTCCTGGAAATTGTAGAAAACACTATCTATGGTTCAGAGGTAAAGGTTATTTAGAAAGGTAATTTTCTACAGATTTGCACGGAAGTATGGGATTTGACCTAAGGCTTGATTTTCTGAATGCAGAAGCACACAGCATGACCATGTACTCAAAGGAAGTTAGGAGCTGTCAGCTTGACAACTTGGGGTTGGAGGTCATATCTGGAAAGGCACAGGTAAAATCCAAGGCTTTATTACAAATGAAGGGTCAATTACCTTTCCAATGATGTGTCTTCCCTTTGCAGGCTGAAGAGAATTCATGGCTATTTCTCAGAAGGGTAGAAATCTCTAGAAATACAAGGTCTTTTAGAGATAGTTTTGGTTAAATAGTACATTCAGAAATAGATGTTATTTGATTCTGTTGTTTTCTTGTGTTTTATCCACATTCAGCTATTTCCACTTTTACTTGGATGTCATTGACAAAATTGACATGACAGTGACTGTAGTTTGGATGTGAATGTTTTGTACCTGGTTATCTGCTGCAGAGGAACAAAGCCACACGTGTAAAGGGCAGTGAGCACCCTGCAGTCAGGAGTGCGAGGAATATTGGAGAGCGCTCTTCACTTTTTCCTGATCATTTAGCAGCTGGAAAAGGGATCTGTGTTTCTCCTCTTTGCAGACACGGTCTGGCAGACATACTAACATAGCTGATTTCACATCAAGTTTTCTGAGCTGTGGATGGGAGAAGGCTTGGGTTTAAAGATCCTATCTTTACCCTAACAAATAAAAAGATTTTGGATGGGAAATGCATTGCTCTCTGCCCCCACTGCACAACTAACTTGCTATGAGATCCCTTGGACATGAAAATAAAACCCCTAGTTTTCCTGGTATTAAATGAGATAATAAATGCAAAACACATAGTGTGGCTTCTAAAACCTTATAGGCAATAAATCATAGTTAAAGATAATATTATAATTTTCACTGCTATTATTTTGTTTCAAAGTCTTGCTCCTGTTTCCTGATCTTTATACTCTAATTTAAGAGAATTCCGTCAGATTCATCACCCAGTGTCTTGCTCTGACATAAATTCTTACAGAATGAGTCCCCTCAACTTCCTTCTTGGAATCTGTGACTTCCATCTGCCTCTTGTTCTTCTGGATTCTTTAACCTATAGGCATTTCAATTTAAAGAAAAAAAGATTTTTGTTTTTCTCATAACCCAGAGTGCTTTCTTTTGTTCTGGGTGTGAGAAACTTCATCTTGGGTGATTTTCTCAGCCTTTCTGAAGAACTGCAAGAATTCCCTCGATGGGGGTGGTACGGTGGTGACTTTGCAACTGCAGGGAAACTCTGTCTTCCTTAAGACTCCAGTTGGGAAGTTGGCAGAGCATGACCAGCTTGAAAGAATACAAAACAACTCCGTACATCAGAGTCATATGATCCAGCCCACACCTTTTGCAGTGTGTCTGCTTTTTTGTTTCCAGTTTACATACATGGAAATGGGTAGCGATATCCCTTGAGCCTCCTCAAGGGTTCATGCCTCTGAGGGTCTCAAGCTTCCCAGGATAGCTTATTACCTGAAACTTCATGACCTGCTGATGGAGCGTTTTAAACTACAAAATTTTAAGCATGGAAACACTATAAAACAAACCCTTTATCTGTACATAGCCATGCACTCTACATATGTAAAGCATTATGTGATTTAAGTGATTTTCCCAAGTTTTTTTTTGTCTATATGATTTAAAGCGTAGGTTAAAACCTAACTCCAGTGATGAGGCAAGTCCTCTGTATTATTAAATGACTGTGCCCCACCAGGACTGTGGAGGATACAAATCTATCATTCCCCAAAGGACCCTCAGGAACGAATAATATGGAAGGAGTGAAAAACCACTGCATTTCTTGGATTCTTTAGGTTTCCAGAGGCGGAGAGCTGACGCAGCTGCTTCAGGTGATGTGGAACTGACTCCAAGGCAGGGCTTTTCCACCTCTGCCCTGCTAGCGTTGGGTCTGGATGGACCTTCGTCATGGGGCCACTCTGTTCTTTGTAATTTGTTGGGCGGCATCCTTGGCCTGTTCCCACTAGATGCCAGTAGCATCCTTCTTCCCCAGCTGAGACAGCCAAAAATGTCACCTGACATGCCCAGATGCCCCCTAGGAGCAAAATCACCCCTGGTAGCCAGACCTCTGGAAGGGGAGGGATTGAGGGTTCTGGCATGGCAAGGGCTCTGCTGGTCCTGTAGCAAGAGGGTGTTGGTCTCACTGCAGGGCTTCCTCTGCAACCCACTCACCCTGAGTCCGCCTGGCTCTCCCACACCTCCGGCTTGGCCTCCTCACTTGCTGCTCTATCTCTTCTCCTGACCCACGGCTTTGACTATCTCGTGCTTTCACTTTTGCCCCTGCTCCCCGGTTCCTGCTGCCTGTCTGTTTTGCAACTCAACTTCATAGTCGGAATAAGCCTACCTCTTCCCATGTGGGGTTTCTTGCTCCTTGTTTCTCGGAGGTCCTGAAGCACAGCAAGGGCCCTTGGGCAGGTGCACCCTGCCGGTTTCCTTGGGCAGGATGCGGGATTATTGCAGGACATGGCTCTGTGGGGTTTCCCTGCGTGGGTGGGGGGATGGGCATGGTTAGTACCATGTTTGGTACCCGGGACAGTCCTGGGTGTTAATATGGACACAAATCAATGAAGGGAAATGCCAATTCTAGGCGCCCTGCGGGCAGCGTGCTTCGCATGTACCATCAATTCTCCAATTCTCCTACCAATCCCAGAGACAGGGATGGGCGTGCTCCTCCCACACAGACAAGGGCCGAGGTGAAGAGCTGAGTGGGGCGCGTCCATCCACACGCGGGAAGGGACCCACAGGCTGTACAGTTTCGGTTTCAGGACTCTGTCCCGGGGTACTTAGAATTTGTGTTTCTACTGGTCCTGGTACCCAACCTCCAACAGGAAATGTCAGTGTACGTTTTGGTAGCAGCCAACAAGGGCATCAGGAAAGCAGATGGGCTGAAGCTAAGAAAAGCATGAAGGCGTGGCTAACGGGCATCGGCCTCGAATTGCACACTAATCTGTCTTCTCTGCAACAGGGGACCCTTCCTCACCTGCCCCCTCTCCCCAATCAGAATCACTTGGGGTCTCATCTTTATGCAGAAATCATTACTTGTGCATCTGTAGGACAGAATGTGCATCGCTCTATTATATTTAGGAAAAATGCTCTCCACCCTACCAGACAGTCAAAAACAAGCAGGTGTGTTTTCTCTAACCTCACAGTAAATACATACATAACACCTGACACATAGTAGGTGATCACAAATGACGTACTCATATGTCTCTCTGGCAAGACTGTGGGCTGTGTCGTCTCCTCTCCTCTCCCCTCCCCGCGCCGCCCCGCCCCCGGGGGCGGGGCCCGCCGGGCCCCCGGGCCGGGGCGGGCCGCCGGCCGCGGCGGGCGCCGCGCCGCCGGGGGGGCCCGGGGGGGGGGGGGGGGGG
>CAUYRH010071088.1:0-46574 GCA_963574655.1 Perodicticus potto | reverse complement strand
GAAAAAGAGAAAATTTGCTCAGATAGGAAATTTAGTAGCAGCTGGTTGAAAGATAAACTAGCTGAATTTTCTTTGTTCTGCCTCACTCAGCTTACTTTTTTATTTTTCCCTTTTTCTGGAGGTGTTTTCCCTTGCCAAGAATGGGATTTTGGTCCCCATTCTGCCTACAGTTTTGTAATCACATGATCATGTTTATAGGAACTAGCTTCCCTCCCCTCTCCCCTAAACCCTGAAGGATCTTATTGTACTAAACTGTGGGCAACTGAAACTGTGAAAAGTAAAATCATGGGGGGTGGGGGGCATTAGTACACTGTTCTTTCCTCTGTATAGGAAAATTATATGTGTCTTCCCTTTAAGGACTGGTTGGAGGAGTAAGTCCCAGGAAACTCATCCACACAAAAATGTTATAAGCCACACAACCTACGTGCCTAACCAACCCAAGAAAATGGGAGGACAGAAGAGCTAAGTATGAGCATAGGCTTTGAGTCATATAGCCCTGATTTTAAATCTTTTCATTGAGACTTCTGTTGTTTTGAACAAGTTAAAAAAAGGGCTGTCTGCCTTTATTCAGACCAGTGTTTCCTTATCTGTAAAATGGAGATAGTAATGTTTCGTCAACTGTATTATTAGAAATATTAAAAGAAAAATGTATCAAAAAATTAAGCAATGTGCATTTAATCAATGCCTAAAAATGTCAATTAATATAACAATGAAATAGCAATGCATTAAACAACTGAAAAGGGAGGGAAAGTAAATAAAGGAGAAGCTGAAAGAAGGGCAAGTTTTGTGGGCATCACATCTTTGTCAGGAACCTTCCAGTTCCCCCCCTACTATTGAGGAAATTCAGAGGCTATGGCCAGTAATACCATGTCAGCGCCTGCAGCTCTGCCCTGTATTATTTGTCAGTATTCTGGCTTGTTTTTCTTTGATGATATGATAAACAGGGCTTCATCCCATTAACTTGAGTCTTATCGGAAACAATATGGACATACGTGAGAGTGCTGAAGTGTAGAACTTGTTGCGTAAAGGTCAGGAGTGCAGGATAATCTGGAAGGAAAGAGCGTGTTGCAGAGACACATCCCAGATGCAGGACAAACTCACTTTTCCATTTCAATGTCGCTGTTGAGATAAGATGGCATAAAAGTACGTTTGACACCAGGACTCAATAAGCATAATCATAAACCCAACTGCTATAAAAACAGTAAATTGGGCAGATCTTGTTTGTGAGGTTTGAATTAACATTTTAAAAAAGTATTTGGTCCATTTACACAAATACTTGCAAGGTGAAGGGTGTGGATTTCCCACCCCGATTCCCCAGGGACCCACGTTTTCAGAGAACAGATTCTACATTGAGCTGTTTCCCATTGTTCACTAAGCTGTTATAACGTAATGGCCAAAACACAGAATTTATTTTTATGTATTTATGGAGAAAAATGCCAGGGGTATTAGAATCTTTTACTTATTTTAGTGATAATCTTCATTGCATTTGGAGGAGAATCAATAGCATATACCTTCAGTTTTGTTTTGTTTTCTTCCCTCTTTTGAGATAGCGTTTGGTCCGTTGCTCAGCCTAAAGTGCTCACTGCAGCCTCGGTCTCCTGGGCTCAGACGGTCCCCTGCCTCATCCTTTCTAGCACCTCAGACCACAGGCAAATGACACCACACCTGGCTTACTTTTCCAATTTTTATCGAGACATGGTCTTTGTGGTACAGGCTGGTCTTTTCAAACTCCAGGCCACAGTGACCCTCCCGCCTCAGCCTTCTGAAGGCTGGGATTCAGGCATAAGCCATCAAGCTCAGCCTAATATTTTGGTTTTTAAAATTTTAATCAAAGATGGCTTTGAAGTGTGTTTCTTAATCCTACATTGATATTTGGTCAAATGAAAGGCTTTATGAATTTCTTGGAACTTTTCAGAGTTTAATGCAAATGTATTGCACTTATTACTAGGCATAATCATTTGCTTATTTTGTTTTATGATGGCTTTAAAAAAAGAAAAATCTCACTTCTGTTCCTCACTATTTGTATATTTTTCCCTTCTTTATAGAAAATTTGGCTTGGAGCTGAGTATTGAACTTAGAGTTTTTAATAAAACTGTAATTTACAGACAGTTCTCACACCTATTATGGCAAAGTTGTGCATTGATAAAGTTAACAAATACGTATTGATGACTTCCTGAATTCCAGGCACTGTGTTAAGGACGAGAGGTACAGAAGTCAGTAAGACATCTAAAAACATCTCTGCTCTCATGGAATTTTCAGTCATGAATTAACAAAGTCATAAGTAAAACAGGTCGTGTTGCAAGGTGGCAAGGCCAGAAGCAGGGAGGTGAGGCAGGGGGTGGTTAAGATACCCTGGGCGTCCAAAGACGGCACCTGCCTCTGGGCTGGGCACTTACTGCTCTGACCTCAGGGGCACAGACCCAGTGCAGGGAGCGGATTTCCCAGGCTCTGATCTTCTTCCCTTGTGATTCCAATCTTACATGAAAGAGAAAGAAAAATCAATCGCATGTTTCACATTTTTAAAGTCATTACTGGTAATACTAATAATAGGAAGCTTGTGTATAGGTGGCATTTTGTAGTTTTTAGGGCATTCTTAACATATGCTGGCCTTCACAGCTGCCTGCGCTGAGCGGGTAATAGCTCTGAAGTTTATAGCCATGTCCGGAGTCACTTGGTGGTTCTTTCTCTTTTCAGGAGTGTATATTAGCTTAGGTGAATATGTACAAAGTAAGCCATAATCCATAACCAATAACCATCTATTTGTGAAGGAGAGGAGTAGGGTACACTTGAAGAAATTTGCTTTGCCAGTGACTCATTAACAAGCACACCTGTCATTGGAGGGGCTGGGTTGTTATTAGAAGGGTATCAGTGGGAATTGTTCAGGGAGAGTCTTTAGAAAGAGCAACATTTCCAGTGTTCTGCTTTTAAGTTCACCTTTTCTTTTTGTAGGATTCACATATCGAAAGATGAAATTTTAAAAAAATGTATTAAACCTGAAAAAACTAAAAAAAAAAAAAGACTGTAAGACATCCCCAGATGTGGGGGGAATTATAATACCAAAAGTTACTTAAATTTGCTGAGCAGTGGTACTGGATACAGTGATGTCTTGAATGTGTCAAAATATTTCAAGCAAAGATGATTTCACATATGAAATTTAAATAATGAGGCTCATGACATTTTACTTTTAACCTACCAGATATATTGAGTACAATTAAAATATTCAAGTTATGTCAAAGAAAATAGCCTCTACATAACGTTTCTGTATGATTTTATTTAAACAAGTATATTGTGTATGTTTCAGAGAATCTCATTTAGAGACGGGAGACTATAGAAATTGCTATCTGTTGTAGCAGTTGAAAAAGCAAAGAGTGTATTTCATATTCAGAAATGTATCATGTAACAGCTGTTGCAAAATTTAGATTAAAAAATACCAAATGGGCAAATATACCTTTCTAGTCAAAGGGAATAATACATCACTTGAATTGCATTCTTGAATTGCTGTTTGTCTAGGAGATTGAATTTTTGAACATAACAGCAGAAAGGCAGAATAATATGGTGATGGTTGTGAAAAAAGTTAAGTGCTCAAGATAGGAATTTGAACTATGGTTCGCACATTCGTAATCTGTTTCTTTCTTGCAAATACGATTGTTGAAAAGCTTAATATTTTATATTGAAAGAGCTACATATTTAAATACACTTCAGTTGTAACAGTCCCCATTAAAGATTTTTTTTTTTTAAGTGAAAGCAGCAGTATGTGTAGAACGCATTTTACGTCCTGGCCGACCATCCAACAGGCTTCTGCACTGTGTAGGGAGAGTGGCAGGGTTGGTCCTTTTGAGATGCTCCTTTTGAACCTTTCGGTAGGAGATGGTTCTGGTTCTGGGGCATCCATGGAATTGTGCACAGGTGCATCTGAGGCAGTGGTTTACATGATCCATCTTTTCCTTTTTCGTGAGGATCTTTACATCCTCCTGATTCCTTCTTCCCTTTCCCCTCCCCTCACTTAGTTGATTTAATTCATCCTTTTAACAACTTTTATCAAGCACCCACTATATGCAGGTGTTATTCTAAGGGCTAGAAATACAGTTCCCTTCTCTCTTGAATCTGGCCATTTTGTGAGGACAGTGGGCAATGAACCAATTAAACAAATGCAAATATTTATGACATACGGACCACAAAGGAAATGAATGAGAGAGAGACCTGGACGTGTGTCAGCGGGGCCAGGGAAGGTCCCAGCTCACTGGGATGGCGCCCGCTGGCCCCGCATCCCGGGCCTTCCACCTTCAGTGTGGCCCGCAGACCCCTGGCAGCTCAGCCGCTTTCACGGCCGCCCATCGGCCCATCTGCTCATCTGCTTTGCCTCCCACCCTCCTGGACATCCCAGGCCCCTTCCAGTCAGCACCTCACGTGCCCTCACCTCCGTGTGGCCTCATGAACCCGGGGATCCTCACGCATTTGGCAGGCTCCCCGCCCTGTCACCACCCCATGTCATCGTCTCAGGCCACCCAACATGTCACTTTGCTTCAGTCATTCGCCTTCCTCCGTTGCCTTGGAGTATCTGTCTTCGGACCCTTCCAAAATGCCACACCCGAGAAAAGCCAGGTCAGCCTCACGTACATTCATCTTTGCCTTTGCAGAGGCCAACACAGTGCCTGAATTCAATGATTTTTTAAATAACTGTGTTGTATTTTTTAACCAGATCAATACATCGCTTGATCTTACAGTCTTTGCTCCTGTGAACCTCAGCCCCCAAATATATTCTTCTCTCTGATACCTAAGTAATGAAATGAAACATAAAACACAGTATAAGTAACTTAAGACACTCTTGTGGATTAAGTAAAATCTAAAAGGCACGTTCATAACTAGATTTCTTTCTTTCACTGCTTGCTTTATTCTCAGCCCAAGAGAGAAGGATGCTGAACCACAATTAGAATTAATCAAAACAAACATTGGAGATATGTAGAAAAACAACATAATTGTGTCTGTACTTTTTATCTGCAAAGTGAAATTAGATGAGTTATGTGAAGATTTGTGGGCTTCATTTTAATGCAGTCAATTATGTGACTCACCTTAAATTATAATGTAGCATTTAAAAAAATACCATGGCATACCCGGGGGTTGTAGTGGGCACCTGTAGTCCCAGCTACTTGGGAGGCTGAGGCAAGAGGATCACTTGAACCCAAGAGTTGGAGGTTGCTGTGAGCTGTGACGCCACAGCATTCTGCTGAGGGTGACCAAGTGAGACTCTGCCTCATACAAAAGAAAAAAAAATGTATGTTGATGACATACAGAAATCAATGTGTGTGTATAATTTTTTCATAGAAAAAATTTGAACATTTTAGTATAACACTTTTAAAAAGAAAATTAATTTTTAATATTTAGTTGCATATACTTTTATTTGCTGGCCTCTAAAATGTAATGGAAAGGATCACAATGAGCTCATTTATAGCTTTGAACCTTTTGCCATCTTTTCCATTTGTTAATTTAAAAAAACATAAATAACTATCATCAATTTTCAGCTTAAATTCATTGCCTCCAAATAGCATTCCATTTTTTCACTGTTTCTGGTAGACTCAAAAATTTTTAAGTTTGCATACAGTTTCCTCATTTTTTAAATAATACCAATCTTAAAGAAGTGTCATTATTTTCTTTGGATATAGATTACTCTGGAAAGGGGGGAAGAATATGAACCACACAAATCCTTTATTTTTTGTAAAAATAGCCACATTTAAAGATCATTTTTATATTATTCGTTTCAAAAAGTCGATTACTAGATAGTAAGACATAAATTCAACTGAATATGGTGGAGAGAAAGGAAGAAAAGATTTTAAGATCATTTAATAATTTCTTAATTTTTCTTTATTTGTGGCAGAAAAATTAAGCTTGTGAGGTTTTAGCTGAGCGACACGTTTCATCATTAACAGACTAATGTATTGTTGTAATTTCGGTCTTCAGTCAGAGGCCTGTTTCACTTAGTTTTTGATTTGCTGTGAGTTCGTAAGGAAAACTTGTTTCATAGTGAGTTTCTGTCTATGAAAAGTAAATACAAGAAAGAAGGGGAGAGAGGGAATGAGGGGAGGGCGGTGTCGCAGCTTCTGCCTCATCTTCTCCTCCCTTAGGGACGCACGTGTACCAGGAACGTCTTTAATTCTGGATTCAAAATCTTGATTAAGATGGAAGAGTTTCTGGTTTTTCATCTTTAAATATTCTTTAATATGAGCAAATTGACAGTGATGGATTGACTAATATATAATAAGTACCGAATCAGAGATCTGGAAATAATCCTCAAAATATCACCTCTCCTTCCTCAAATGCTGGAAATAGTACACCAAAGTGCTTGAATTCCTGAGGATCTTCAAAGAAAATTTCATTAATTTTTTTATTGTGAGATACATCATACATACTGATTCATGTACGGAGCTTGGACAGCTTAAAGAGTATCTATAAACTCCTATGGACCGCCACATAGGTTAAATAATATAGAATATTTCTGGTATCTCAGAAGCCCTTTCTATGTAAAATTTCATTTGCTTTCTATCAAAACCAGTTCTAGTGTTTTTCAACGTCCTTATTCAAGAATTCCAAGTCAAATCATTATTTCTTTTTCCTAAAATTTCAGGAATTTATTATTGGAAAGAATTAAACTCCATAGACCAAACGTATTTCTATTCCATATACTTTTGAAACGCATTCAGTGGGCTAAAGTAAAATTGTATCCTTTAGATCAGGCTTCCTCAAACTTTTTAAACAGGGGACCAATTCACTGTCCCTCAGACTGTTGGAGGGCCAGACTATAGTTTTTTAAAAAACACTATGAACAAATTCCTATGTACACTGCACATATCTTATTTTGAAGTAAAAAACAAAATGGGAACAAATACAATTCACACTGAAGCATGTAGCCTGCGGGGACCCCTGCTTTAGAAAATGGTGCCGGTTGCATTTGGAGAATTAAGGTGTGGGGAGAGAGCCTCCTTAATGCTACCTTCAAAGTGCAGCAGCTTCAGGTGCAAAGTTACAGAGAGCTGAGTGAAAACTAAATCCAGCCAGGTATTTTTAAAAGTGTCATGACCATAGGAAGTTTTATCTAGTTACTTAAAGAGTGGCTTAATATCAGAAACTCTATTAAGGTAATTCCCCACAACACGAGATTAAAGGAGAAAAAAAATATTTTCTTAATAGTTGCACAAAAGGTATTTAATCAAAGTCAGTGTCCTGTCATGATAAAAACTCGTAATGAACTAGGAACTTTCTTAACAAGGTGCAGATTATTCACTAAGCTCCACGGCAACCATACTGATGCTGAAACATAGATGTGTTCCCTTTACTATCAGAATTGAGACTTAGCACCTGCCACTGCTTTAGAAGCTTGAGCCAGAGGAATAAAACAAGAAAGAGAAAAGCTCAAATATTATATGCATATCTAAATTAAATTGATGGTTATATTATATATGATTTGTATATAAATTAATGTACATTAAAATGAATATATTGTCTTTTGGGGGAACAATATTGATTCAAACTATTTTTCAATGATGATGCTTAAAACAAGAGAATTACATAATCATTTGTCGCTTATGATTTTATAAATATGGTCTTTTTATACTCAAAAGTACTGATAATTGATGGGAAAAAAAACCCTGGGCAAGGGGCAGCGCCTGTGGCTCTAAGGAGTAGGGCGCCGGCCCCATATGCCAGAGGTGGTGGGTTCAAACCTAGCCCTGGCCAAAAACTGCAAAAAAAAAAAAACCCTGGGAAAAATGAAGTCTAACAAAAATAATTATTGTCTATTTTGTCTTGGAAATTTTTAATATAAAAATTCTTCCTTTAAAATATATTGACTTTGATATAGTGAGTTCTTAAGCAATGTTAACTTAAAGAAGAATTTCCATACAAAAGTTCTTATCATACATTGAATTTCACAAAGTTTGATCTTGCTGGTATATAAAAGTATAATCTGGAATTAGGGTCAGCTAGATATAAAAAACAGATGAAATTATCTTTAATAAGATTCAAGTTAATTTTTTTCACATATGGAAGAATTTTTTTAGATTAAGTAGCATATATACTGTATTCCATATATTCATTGGGGACCCGGCCTTCTCCCAGCTCACTAATCTTTCATCTGTGATATAATCCCTGTCCTCGTGGCAAACTCCTGGTCATCACCTGCCTTTTTTAGCCAACAGGTTAGTAGCAGGGGCAAAGATACACGAATATAAAAGTATATAAAAGTATAATCTGGAATTAGGGTCAGCTGGATAGAAAAAATAGATGAAATTATCTTTAATAAGATTCAAGTTAATTTTTTTCACATATGGAAGAATGTTTTTAGATTAAGTGGCATATATACCGTATTCCATATATTCATTGGGGACCCGGCCTTCTCCCAGCTCACTAATCTTTCATCTGTGATATAATCCCTGTCCTCGTGGCAAACTCCTGGTCATCACCTGCCTTTTTTAGCCAACAGGTTAGTAGCAGGGGCAAAGGCACCGGAAGGAAACTTTGCCGTGTGGCCTCCCTGTCTGAGCTTGTGGCTGGATCCTGCCATCTGTTAACTCAGTAGCAATACGACCAGCTAAAAATTATGGTTCTTGTGATGAAGGTGGATGGGGAAAAGGAGCACTTCAAGGCTATTCTCACTATTGTAGATGGATATTTTCGTGTAATAATTGTGCCAATTTTAATTGTTGGATGATTAGAAGAAACACATTACCTTGCCCCTCTTAATATAGGGGAATAGCGTGTCATTGAGCTGGGTTTTTTAAGACCATTTTGTTGTTATGAGGAGTAAACAAACTAGCATAGAAACAGGAAAGAGCATACATAATAAAGCTTCATTAAAATTCAGTTATTTAGAGTGCAATTGCCTAATTCTTTCAGGCAACTTATGCTAACAAATTGTACTTAGCATAATTGCTGGGTTAATACTATCTGTTTTTCCAGATTAAATATTTTTGATTTGCATTCATTACAACAATTGTCCTCTGCACTTTGGGTAATAGCACACTATTTATTCTAGGACCCAGAATTACACCTTGCTTTTTGTGCCATCTGCCCCTGCTCATTCTCAAATACCTGCGTGCGCACACACACACACAGGAGTTGGCTTTGTAGCATAAGGATCATTATTTTTCCTCATTTTCAAAAACAAACCTAAACTAAGTATTTATTGGAACATGAGCAGTCTGTAGTTTTCCCATCCTTTGACGATCTTGGCAGTTTTCTTGTTTGTTCATAAAGACTTAAATAGGTCTCAAAGGTTAACAAAGAGAGGCATGAATTGTAATGCTTTAAGTAAGTTTAGGAAGCGTTTTCAACCATTTATCAATCTGCATTTTAGAGGAGCATTAATGAAGAGTCGCAAAACTAAGGGGCACCTCCTAGAAGTACTTATAAGTTTGGACATAATATCTCACTAGGACTTTTTAAACTTGAAAATAGGACTTTTTAAAAACTTTTTAAAACGACGGCAGTAGTTTTTACCTGCAGGACCTGGAGCCATTTCTCTAGACAGGCAAAGCAATTGAGCTCAGACCTTAGGCTCAAACCCTGCTCACCCGGTGTCATCCAGATGTCCGACGCCACTTCGTCTCAGGGGTCACGGCTGCCCTGGGAATCTGTGAAAGGCAGATCCTCATTCTGCGGGTCTCGGTGGGACCTGAGGCTCGGCCTTCCTCGTGAGCTCCCAAGTGATACTGAAGCTGCAGCCTGTGGACTGCACGAGGAGCAGCTGTTTTTAACTCAGGTGAATTTCAGAATCCTAACAGCGTTTCCGATGTGGTTAGAGCTGCTGCACTCAGGTGGCACGTGGGCTGGAAGGAACGTGCTGTCAGGGAGTAGCTGACGGTGGGGAGCTGGCCGGATGGGGGACACGGGAGGTTTTACTTGTATACATATGTATACCATTGAAGTGGAGACAGTCGACAGGCATTTTGAGTGTGGAAAGAGAGAACTCGACTGTCGACATGTGATGTGAACGTGATGTATGCGGTCATTGCTAGACTAACAGCTGTTCATTATGAATGGAAAGTCTACTTTTTCCTTTCATGTGTAAGGGAAATGACTGATAAGGTAGGAAACGTGTCCACAGCCGAGACTGTCGTCCAGTCTGAAGGCTCCATTTCCATCCATTTAATTGTTTGGGGACTTGATTCATCCTGTTACCTAAACTAATTAAGATCAGAACATCCATTGCTGCTGCACGTTCAGGGCCACACAGGCTTCCTCCTATGTTGCTGAACTGCATGATGACTTGGTACCCAGGGATCTTAGATGCCCTGCTTTCAAAGTCATTTCTTAATTATTAATGCTTTTCTCAGGCTTTATGAAAGGTGTCGTGTCTCCTGAAGTAATAGCAACACGGCATGTTATGACAGGATATTAATAAATGAGGATGAGACTTGGGGAAATGAGGTGCGGAACTGCGGGGTTTCAAGGTGGGAGCTTCCTCTGCGACCTGCGTTTTATGGTACCGGCTCACGGTCAGTGGTGCCTTTGCTCTGGGGTCAGCACAGCCTTAGGCTGGAGTGTTTTTTCACAAACATCAGGCTGGAAGTGTAGACTCCTGTCTAAGTCTACCACTGACAAGCTGCAAGGCGCGGTCCACACGTGTTGGGGGGACCTGCTTCTTATGACCCAGTTGGCGCCTTTCTGCCTTTCTCCCCCCACGTAGTCCCTGATGGTGAGAACAGTAATGTGCACAGCTGTTACTGTCCTTGAGAGCTTGCGTTCTCGCTGTTCTGCCTCCAATCTTGCCTCCGCACCACTGCGGGAATGATCCTGGGAAGCACACCCCAGATCTGGGGCGTCAAGACTCAGTTCCCAGCGTGGATCACATGCTCGGGCTTGGCCCTTCTCTCCCTCCTTGTTTCCGACCCTCCTTGCTTCCAGCGCTCCCTGTGTTCTGGTTGTACTGAGCTACTTGTTTTTAGACCACATCTTTCTCCCTTCTCTTCAAAGCTGAGGAAATAGGCTCTTTCCTCTCTTTGGGATACTTTTCCCCACGGCTGCCTGCTGAGCCCCTGGGTCCAGCCAAGACAGCACTGCTTCCTGACCCTGCTGAGGTGGTTAGGCTGCAAGGAGTAGGCACCCCCAGACACAGGTTTTATATTGAACAGAGCAGGCCACTTCCTGGGCACCCGGGGATAGGGCAGGAGACGTAACTAGGACTGAGGACATGAAGAGGACAGAGGGAGAGCCCAGGCTGCTCACCTCCCCGCGGGACCTGGCTGGTCGGGGGCCCCTTCCTCTCCTCATCAGTTCCCTTCTTCTCTTTTGATTTGCAAAGTGAAGTTCTGGCTTCTCTGCTGTCCCCTCACATCACATCAGCTTACTCATGGCCTCGATTTGGCTCACCCTGATGTCCATTCTACCTGAATTTTCAGCTCAACTAACACCTTTTCCTAATTTCAAATTACCAACGAGAGATATTTGGGTGGTCCCAGTTAAGGCAAGTGGCCAACTGGCCACATCTGTCAACGCTGAGAAGCTGTGGTGGGTTCCGCTGCCTTGATTCTGTTGTTCGTGAGTAAACGATCCTTTCTCTTTATCCCAAGGCCCATTTTACTGATTTCTCAGCACTCGTTTTTCCTTATCCTTCATTCAGAGGATTGAAGGAACCTGGATTTTAGGGTGCAGCCACATAGTAAGAAAGTCTTCTCCAAATTCTGAACATGTTTTCCCTCTCAAGGTTTCTGTGTCAAGTAAGAAGAAAATGTCAGTGTTTTGAATGGGCTTAATCTTGGTAGGATCATTATAAAGTCTTTGCTTTCTTGGTGTAGTGGACTCAACTCTATTTGGAAAGAAACTTTTGCAATAAAATTTTTTAAAAATTAGAATTATTTATTCCTTGTACTATGAAAATCTACCTGTTTAAGCGAGCTAAAGGGAGTAAAATTACATTTAGGTTAATATTCAGCTCTCCAAACTAGTTCCCAAGACTATCCTAGTGAGAGTGCTTTCGATGACAACAGGTAAAATTATCTAGGAAAACTTATTTTGGTGGAAACATCCTAGAGAAACTCCATTAAAGCTTAAATTCATCAGAGAATTATAAATATTTCTCCTTAAATACATCCTATTTCCTACAAATTCTTCCATCATGCCATATTTTGAGAATTTATCATATGAAACACCCATTCTATCATAGGGTGAATAAGAACATGGTAAAAATTTGATTGATTACAAGCACTGGTTTTTGAGGGCTGTATTTCAAACAGCCAGCATGATCCTCTTGACGGAGCTTTCATTTCATGCTGGACTTTGCAGAATGTATAAAAATGATCTTCCGCGATGGGTGTCCGAAGGAAGGGTGTGCCTAAAGAGAAGAAAACTGTGTAAATGTTTTTTGAATTATCAGATATGTTCTCTTTCTCCATTTAAAGAAACCCATGAGAAAGAAGGGTGAAAATCTAGCAAAGAAAACAATGGATAGGAAATTGTAAGAAATTCGGAGGATCGTTACAGCAGCTCCAGCGTCCAATACGGGATTTGTAAAGAAGATAAGAGATGAATAGGGAAAAGAAGTTACCAAAAAATGTACAAGAATATTTATCAATACCAAGATGAGTATTCAGATTGAAGTGGTTTAGCAAGATGAATGAGAAAAGACCCGTACTAGACACATCAATATTTTAATCAGACAGGAGGCCAAAAGGAAAACTGTAAAAGCTTTCAGAGAATGGGGGGAGAAAGAGGTAGAGAGAGGTTGATTAGGAGATTCCAGAAGTAAATCATGACAATCAGAATGGTGCCTAAGTTCTCAACATCATGCCTATAAGAAGTAGGCAAAAGAATAATACCCTTAAAATTCTTAGAGGAAATGATTATCATCTTATAATTCTCTGTCCAGCCAAAACACAATCAATGATGAAGCAAAAATAAACTCCATGGAAATGAAGCAGGTGGGAGAGGTCAGGAGGGGATGGGTAAAATCAGACCTGCTGGGTTCAAGGTGCCCCATCTGGGCGATGGGCACTTACAGTTTTGACTCAGGTGGTACAGAAGCAATTCATGTAGCCAAAACATTTGTATTCTCATAATATTCTGGAGAAAAAAGACAGGGGAGGGAAGACATTTCAGACCGTCCAGGAGCTGTGCCCAAGCTCCTGAGCTGCAGTACAAAGGTGCCCGGGCAGAGCAAGGCCTGGTCGCAGGACACTGCACTGCCCGCCCGCCGAGAACGGTGTTTATACGGCTGTTAACAACGTAAATGCTGATTGAACCCAGAATTGTAATATGAGTCTATTGGAAAGCAACTCAATAGATAAGGAATGAAACTGTGAGCTGAAAAATCAGACTGCCAACACATTTGGGGAAACGAAGGTACACACCAGAGCAGTCTGCTGAAAGAATGGGAGAGAGTTGTGTGTGGGGAGCAGGGCCGAAGATTGGGTTTTCATCGTAGGTTTTTATACTATTTGACTTTTAACTGTGTGTATATACTACTGTGATCTTAAATAATCATTGAAAATGTGCATTTCCTATTTCAAAACTCGGTACATAGCGGAAGTTGGAACGTCATCCTTATTGTCCCACCGTGCGGTGAGGTGCTGAAGGCGGTGAGAGGGCCCCTTTCGGGCGCCCTGTCCCCACACCCGCCGCAGCGGTCACTGCACCTGCCAGGGTGCTACTGCGTGCCAGGTGCGGGCACCTAACGGGTGCGGAAGGCGGAACGTTATGCTCATTCAAGGAAAAGGAGAAAAGAGCTTTTTTACTGAACGAGAGAGGTACGAAAGTGCTCAGCAAACAGTGCGCTGACCCCGCACCCTGCCAGCCCTGTCACCAACGTGAACCTTGTCACCAAAATGAACCTCTTCACCAACATGAACTTGTCATCAACATGAACCTCTTCACCAAGCCCAGTCCGCTGAGCAGTCAGAAGGTAAATCGGCTCGGTGGAGTTATCTGGTTCTTCTGCTTTAATACTCTTTTTCCATGTGACTATTTGGGTAACTTGTGATTTCGTGGCCCTGTTAGGGGCATCCTGCCCTGGCTCTGCCCTTTGTAGGGGTGCGTGTGTGCCGAGGCTCGCGGGGCAGAGCAGGCTTCCTCTGCGCGTCATTGCGCCGTGCACAGCACCGGGGTGCGTGCTGCAGTATTCGGCTCACCACCTTGGCCTGGACCAGCTCACCACTCTCTCAGTGGCTAAAGGACATCAGCAGCCCCTTGGTGGCGGTCCTCTGGACCTCCATGCCCGCTGGGTCCCGGGCCCCATCACTGCGGGAAACTGGGCCACGTGTCACTGCATCACATAGGCCACCCTACAGAAAACCAGGTATCTGGGACATTTTGATATGAAGCGTGAGGAGAACAGAAATGTAGGAAGCAGAGCAGCTGTGGCTACTGACTGCGATGTGGTTTCAGATTAAAATTAATTGGTGGGGCAAATATTAGGAGGCCAGAGGCTCCGATGAGCAGGTTCCGTTTGGGAAGCAGAAGCACAGGGGGGCGTGCAGGGCCCTCTGAGGCTGGAGACCCACCCCCAGCCGGAGCGCTCCGCTCAGGAACAGGTGCGCTCTCCAATTCCTTTCGAAAATACTGTTTTCTGAAATGATTGCATAAAATTGCAATTGCTTCTCCCTAGAGTTTTTCTATAGTTCTATTAATGTTGACTTTCTCCTTAGGAGAAAACTTTAAATCTGAAGGCTCGGGAGTATGAGTGCAATGCTTAGGTTGTGCGTATGTGTTTTGATTATGCTTTGGAACTTGTTGCATAATTAAACTTAATATTTTAAGGATATCTCATTTACTGTATCCTGGGAGGATCATTGTAACTCAATAGCGAATTTCCCCTTCAGTGTATTTTGTTTTACATAACAAAGGCAACCTTAATGAACCTTTATCTCATTACAAGGTAATACCAATAGTGATTTAAATATCAAAATGAACGGGGAATTTTATCATAACTTTCATTCTCTTTTGAGCAAATAATTAATACTGCTTAATTCATTCATTTTCTGATAGTAAAATTAGCATTTGGTTAAGATAAAATTTACTGATAAAAGATGTTGGCTCTTTGATAGCAAACAAATTTTTGATATTTTGTGAAAGACAATTACAAAGTTTTAGGAATGAGAAAAAATTAGGCCATCTTAACATTAACTCGGCTCATCCAGAAGGAGACAGTAGTATCGTTTTAATATCTTAAAACGACTCTGTGGTTTTACATTCAAGAAAATACAGCACAAATTAGTACTATTTTATACTTATGGAGGAAGAAATTCAGCTTTTTTAGGTTTTCTTAATTTTGTTTTAATCAAGCGAGTTAAACTGCATTTTCCCACTGCATATGAAGTAACTCCATTCATATTTACTAATTTCCCACTGCATGTGAATTAACTTCCTTCATATTTGCTAATATCTTTCTTTCATCTCCATCATTCAACTTATCTTTTCTGTTTACTCATAAGTGAAGATATCATGAAACAAAATAAAAATTCCATCATGCCAAAAGACCAATAATCAGGAAAACCTATTCCTGTGTCCCCAATGTATAACCGTGTAGCATCATCCCGGGGTCAGCGGTGCAGCCGTTGGTCCAGCTGTATGGTGGTGGACATTACTAGTCAGGGAGGCACAGGCCATTGTTTTGGAATGCATTGATACAGACACACATTTCCCTGAAAATCATATTGAAAGACAAAATGGTCAGCTACTTTTTAGCAGATTCTGATTATACCTCTGGACAGATTGTGGAAACCATTGATTATTTTATTGTTTGATTTTACCAATGGAATTTTGGAAATTTTTAGAAGGATTTTAATGTATAAATTATATGCTAAATTTATAAATTTGGTAATTTATGAAAGCTTAAAAGCATAAGTTAATATATATTTTTTTCTATTTGGTTTATTCTTGTCCAAATCTTTAGAACTATGCCCTTTAATTAACGTTGACTTTCTCCTTAGGAGAAAACTTTAAATCCGAAGGCTCGGGAGTATGAGTGCAATGCTTAGGTTGTGTGCGTGTGTGTTTTGATTATGCTTTGGAACTTGTTGCATTAAACTTAATATTAAACTTAATATTAAACTTAATATTTTAAGGATATCTCATTTACTGTATCCTGGGAGGATCATTGTAACTCAATAGCAAATTTCCCCTTCAGTGTGTTTTGTGGCAACAGTCCTTGAAAGTACATTGTTTACTTTCAAGAGTTACATTTTGTCATGAGTTAGTTTTATCATGATCAAAGAAGGTTTTTTACATTGCTTGATTTCTTCACTGGGAGATATAACTTTATGATAATAGGAATTCATATAAATTATAATGGGAAGCAAATTTTAAAATAAAATTTATGTATAAATACTGACTTTTAAAATTCCATTTTCAAAAAACTACCTTCCAACGAGGTAATTTACATAATTCCTCTACTTAGGAATAAACATTAAATTCAACAGAATGAAGTAAATAGTGGGTGAGCTTGATTATTCATATAGTATTTAGTATTCCTAAAGCATTTAGTAGTTGTACAGTGTACTGGATCTTCTGAAATACTTTACCAACAGTAAGTTGCACTTCTCTCTGAGATAAGCAGATATCACTGATGTCCACGGAAAAGAAGCCATACTCACGAAAATAATTTAAGGAGGTTTATTCTGAGCCAAATTTGAGGACCATGAGCCACACCCAAGAAGCCTTGAGCACGTGGACTCGGTGGGGTCACAGTTTGGTTTTACACATTTCAGGGAGTCAAGGATTACAGTGGAGGTCATAAATCAATACGTGGAGAACACAGATTGGTTTGGCCATCTAGAAGTGGGAATTTATAGGTTATAGGTAGGTTTAAAGATTCTTTTTTTGTTGTTTGTTTGTGTGTGTGTGTGTGTGTGTGTGTGTTTGGCCTGGGCTGGGTTTGAACCCACCACCTCCAACATGTGGGGCTGGTGCCCTACTCCTTAGCTGACAACTGGCTGAAAGAGTTAGGCTCTGCCGAACAGGCCTGGAGTCAGTAAAAATGAGAGCTTAAGGTAAAGGATCTGTTAATTAGATGCAAAGTAGCGGACACACTCCGGGTTTGTTATGTATACTAAGAACCTGTAGGTGAGTGTTGCACAGCCTTGGGCCTGTTAGAGAGTCACAGAGGAGGCTCTGGAAGGGGCAGGGGCATGATGAGGCCTGTCTGACCCCCTTTCCCATGGCCAAAACTCAGTTTTAGGATCCTATTGGCCGAGAGGGGTCCAGTCAGTCAGTTGCTGAGGGCGAGCCTTACGATTTTATTTTTAGTTCTCACTAAGAATTGATTTGCCTCATTTAACTCCCATTTTATATTTTGTTTTTTTCCAGAAGTATCTAACTGCTTTTGCAATATCAATGCCTGTTATTTACCACGACAGCTAGTTTCTCTGAGACTGAGGCTCTGCGAGACTGCGTCAGGTCAGGCTCCGTGAACTTGAGGCTAAGACATTGTACCTGTCAGTGCCGGCACCCAGTAAATGTTTCCTAATAATCGGGACAAAATATCAGTAATTCCCTTGGAATATAAATTGTTCTTCCTGATTAATGGAGCACACTTCAAGTGATTTAGGTTGGGGTTTTAATCGTATTTGTGCTGAACGATGGAGTTACTGCGTTTGTCCCACTTTGAGTGTAAGGAGGCGTGTTTGCATTTGAGTTTGCCTTATTTTCTTCCCAATTCTTCAATGAAAATTGCGAAGTGCCTGTCACCTGAGGATGGTGACTTGCTCTGAAATGTTACTCAAAGGTGACATGTAAATAGGTTCAGAATGAATAGTACAAAATTAGAAAAAGAAAACAAAGATCTTGTGTGTAACCTCCATAATGCTTTACCCTGAAACACTAGTGGTGCTGTAAATCTCGGACTCTTTGCTCCCAGAAAATGCACAGATTATTTTCTCACAACAGCCCTTTGGTAGAGTCTATCAACACCTGCTCCTTAAACAGGGGGAGCCAAAGCTCAGAAATGCTAAGGGAATCTCTGAAATAGGACATAGAGCCGTGATTTCTGACTGGAGCGGCCAGCCTGCAGCCCCATTTTACACCACAGTTTTTCACCTGTTGGCTCAGAATCTGCTGCCAGAGGCAGATTTGGGTGGGGCCCAGAGTCGCAAATAACACCTATGACACTCATGTGCACTGCTGTTTTATTACTGTGTGTTCTATAAAATGCAAATCCATTAAAGCGTTACTGAATCTGTTATAGTTTAGTTAGCCTTTGTGTATTTTCCTAATAAATACCAGAAATACAGCCTCTGTCACGTGTAACCTGGCCATTAATAGACCCTGTCTTTGAAGTCAGTCACGCCGGGTTTCAGTCCCTGCCCCAACGCTTTGGGCAACATCATGTCAAGCACATTCCTTAACCTGCCTGTACCTCTGTTTCCTCATCTATTAAGTATAGAAAATACTAGAATATAGCTCACAGGATGTTGTGAGAATTAAAGGAAATTATACCTGGAAAGTACTTTCAGCAAATACTCAGAAATTGTTATATATTAAGTATCAACAATGTCATCATTATAATATGTAGTTCCATGAAATGTGCCAATTTTAAAAAGAGATATTCATACTTGAAAGATGGAAATGCTTCTCTGTACCATACTGCCCAGGGAGAATCCTCTTTATTTTTGTCGAAAATGATAAAACACAGGCTATTTCACTTTTTTGTGACTTAAACACTCAACTTTTATTTATGATATCCCTCAGGCTTAGGACATATTAGCCTCAACAATGGAGAGGGAAGGCCCATAGGACAGATCAACCAGGTGTGCTCGGGCCTCACATCCTGGGAACGGTCCCTGGGCCCCAGCTGGCGTGTCGGAGGCCCGGGAGACTATGGGCCTCCTTCTCTCATCTCCCATCTTCAGTCCAAGGGAGTCTGCAAATCACTATGGGAAACTGTGTAAAATGATTACAAATTAGGAAAGAACAAGCCACTCTGTAATCACCTTGTTTTTTTTTTTTTTGTTAAATCATAGCTATGTACATTAATGCAATTATGGGGTACAATGTGCTGGTTTTATATACAATTTGAAATACTTCCATCAAACTGGTTAACATAGCCTTCACCGCATTTTCTTAGTTATTGTGTTAAGATATTTATGTTCTACCCTTAGTAGATTTAACATGTACCCTTGTAAAATGCACCGAAGCTGTGGTCCCGCCAGTTACCCTCCCTTCACCCCTCCTCCCCTCTTCCCTCCCCTCCCCCTCCTCTTTCCCCTTCTTCTTGGGCTATAGTTGGATTATAGTTTTCATATGGAAGTGTGGGTGCTTATACATTATCTTCATAGTAGGGCTGAGTACATTGGATACTTTTTCTTCCATTCTTGAGATACTTTGCTAAGAAGAATATGTTTCAGCTCCATCCATGTAAACATGAAAGAGATAAAGTCTCCATCTTTCCTTAAGGCTGCATAATATTCCATGGTATACAAGTATCACAATTTATTAATCCATTCGTGGGTCGATGGGCACTTGGGCTTCTTCTACGACTTAGCAATTACGAACTGGGCTGCAATAAACATTTTGGTACAAATATCTTTGTTATAATGTGATTTTTGGTCTTCTGGATATATACCTAGTAGAGGAATTATAGGATTGAATGGCAGGTCTATTTTTAGATCTCTAAGTATTCTCCAAACATCCTTCCAAAGGGAACGTATTAATGTGCATTCCCACCAGCAGTGTAGAAGTCCCCTTTTCTCTACATCCACGCCAGTATCTCTGGTTTTGGGATTTTGTGATGTGGACTAATCTTACTGCTGTTAGATGATATCTCAAAGTAGTTTTGATTTGCATTTTTCTAATAATTAAGGATGGTGAGCATTTTATCATGTGTCTGTAGGCCGGTCTTCTTTAGAGAAGTTTCTCTTCAAGTCCTTTGCCCACCCTGAGATGGGATCACTTGTTCTTTTCTTGCTATTATGTTTTCAGTTCTCTGTGAATTCTGGTTATTAAACCTTTGTCAGAGACATAACCTGCACATACCTTCTCCCATTCTGAGGGCTATCTGCTTGCTTTACTTACTGTGTTCTTGGCTGTACAGAAGCTTTTTCGTTTGATCAGAGCCCAGTAATGTATTTTTGGTGTTGCTTCAATTGCCCGGGGGTCCTCCTCATAAAATATTCTCTCAGGTCAATTTCTTCAAGTGTTTTCCCTGCACTTTCTTCTAGTATTTTTATAGTTTCATGTCTTAAGGTTAAATCTTTAGTCCAGTGAGAGTCTACCTTAGTTAATGGTGAGAGGTGTGGGTCTAGTTTCAGTCTTCTACAGGTCACCAGCCAGTTCACCCAGCACCCTTGGTTAAATAGGGAGTCTTTTCCCCACTGAATGTTTTTAATTGGCTTGTCAAAGATCAAGTATCGGTAAGTAGCTGGATTCATCTCTTGGTTCTCTATTCTGTTCCAAACATCTACCTCTCTGTTTGTGTGCCAGTACCATGCTGTTTTAATCACTCTGGGTTTATAGTATAATCTGAAGTCTGGTAGTGTGGTTCCTCCTGATTTGCTTTTATTTCTGAGTAATGTCTTGGCTATTTGAGGTTTTTTTCTGATTCCATATAAAAGAAGGTAATATTTTTTCGAGGTCTTTAAAGTATGACATTGGTGCTTTAATAGAGATTGCATTAAAATTGTATATTGCTTTGTATATTATGGACATTTTAACAATGTTGATTCTTTGCTGCCAGGAGCATGGTATGTTTTTCCATTTGTTAACATCTTCAGCTATTTCTTTTCTTAGAGTTTCATAGTTCTCTTTATAGAGATCTTGCACGTCCTTTGTTAGGTAAACTCCCAAGTATTTCATTTTCTTTGGCCCTACAGTAAAAGGAATAGAATCCTTGACTGTTTTTTCATCTTGACTATTGTTGGTTAATATAGAGGCTAAGATTTATGAGTTCATTTGGGGTATATTCATTTTGTAACCTGAGATGTTGCTGTATTCCCTGATCACTTCTAAGAGTTTTGTAGTAGAATCCCTGGGGTTTTCCAGATATACAATCATATCATCTGCAAAGAGTGAAAGTTTTATCTCCTCTGACCCTATATGTATACCCTTGATCTCCTTTTCTTGCCTAATTGCAATGGCTAAGACTTCCATTACAATGTTGAAAAGCAGTGGAGACAATGGGCAACCTTGCCGTGTTCCTGATCTGAGTGGAGATTTCACTTTAACTCCATTCGAATACAATATGGGCTATGAGCTTGCTGTTGATGACCTCTATCAGTTTAAGAAATGTTCCTTCTATACCAATTTTCTTAAGTGTTCTGATCATGAAAGGATGCTGGATATTATCCAAAGTTTTTTCTACATCAATTGAGAGAATCATACGGTCTTTGTTTTTTAATTCATTTATGTGCTGAATTATACTTATACATTTACGTATATTAAACCAGCCTTGAGACCCTAGGATAAAACTTACTTGGTCATGGTGTATAATTTGTCTGATGTGTTGCTGGACTCTGTTTGCTAGGATCTTTGAACCCACCACCTCCAGTATATGGGGCCAGCGCCCTACTCCTTGAGCCACAGGCACTGCCATGTTTGCTAGGATGCTACTGAATATTTTTGTATCAATACTCAATAGAGATATTGTTCTATACTTTTCTTTCCTTCTTGGGTCTTTTCCTGGTTTGGGGATCAAGGTCATGTTTGCTTCATAGAATATGTTGGGTACTATTCCTTCTTACTCTATATTTTAGAAAAGGTTAAGTAATATAGGTACTAGTTCCTATTTAAAGGTTTGGTAGAATTCTGATGTGAAGCCATCTGTTCTCATACTTATCTTTTTGGGTAGATCTTGTAGTTGATGCTATTTCAGAACTTGATCTAGGCCTGTTCAACATTTCCACTTCATTTCGGCTAAGTCTAGGAAGGTGACATGCTTCCAAGTATTGGTCAGTTTCCTTCAGATCTTCGTATTTCTGAGAATAGAGTTTATTATCATATTCATTAAGGATTCTTTGCATTTCTAAGGAGTCTGTTGTTATTTCATCTTTGTCATTTCTGATTGATGAAATTAGAGATTTTACTCTTCTTTTCTAGGTTAGGTTAGCCAAAGGTTTATCTATTTTATTGACCTTTTCAAAAAACCAACTTTTTGATTTATTGATCTGTTGTATATTCCTTTTGTTTTCAATTTCATTTAATTCTGCTCTAATTTGGGTTATTTCTTTTCTTCTGCTGGGTTTGAGATAAGAACGTTTTTCCTTTTCCAGTTGCTTGAAATATCCCATTAAGTTGTTAACTTCCTCTCTTCCTATTCTCTTGAAGAAGTCTTGCAATTCTATTAATTTCCCTCTTAGGACTGCCTTTGCAGTATCCCAGAGATTCTGGTAATTTGTGTCTTCGTTATCATTTTGTTCCAAAAATTTGATAATTTCCTTCTTAATCTCATCTATGACCCAGCTATCACACTGCATAAGGTTATTTAGTTTCCATGTTTGTATAAGTATGGAGATTCCTATTGTTACTGAGTTCAACTTTTATTCCATGATGGCCTGAGAAGATGCAAGGAATAATTTCTATTCTTTTATATTTGCTGATGTTAGACTTGCAACCTAACATGTGATCAATTTTGGAGGATGTTCCATGGGCTGATAAGAAGAATGTGTATTCATTTTCCTTAGGATGGAATGTTCTGTAGATTTCTGTTAAATCTGATTGTTGAATGGTTAAGTTTAAGTCTAATATTTCTTTGCTTGCTTTCTTATTGGAAGATCTATCGAACACTACTAAAGGGGTGTTCAAATCACTGACTATTATGGTGCTGAAGGAAATCAAGTTGCTCATGTCTGTTAAATTCTCTCATATATTGAGGCGCATTCTGGTTGAGTGTATAAATGTTAGTAATTGAAATCTCATCATGTTGAGTGTTACCCTGAACAAAGATGAAGTGATTCTTATCTTTCCTTACTTTTGTTGGTTTCAAGCCTATTGTATCTGTTAATAAATTTGCAACACCTCCTTTTTTCTCATTTCCATTTGCCTGAAATATAGTTGACCACCCCTTCACCCTGAGTCTATATTTATATTTTAAGGTAAGATGAGATTCTTGAATGCAGTAGATACCTGGCCTAAATTTTTGTATCCAGTCTGCCAACCTGTGCCTCTTTAGAGGACAATTTAAGCCATTCCTATTAATTGAGAATATTGATAAGCCTGGTAGTACTTTGGGTATCATGTTTTTTAAAAGTCCAGTGGACATTTTTAATCCTTTCACCACTGTAGAAATTGGAATTTGATCAAAAGTTTTTGAGTGACTTTATTTTGGTAGTAGAGAATTGTGCTCGTCATTATGGAGGATAGGTCTGAGCATATCCTGGAGATCTGGTTTAGTTATGACAAATTGCTTGAACAACATGTGAATGTCATTAAAGTATTTAATTTCTCCATCATAAATAAAACTCAGTTTAGCTGAATACAGGATCCTGGGTTCAAAGTTATTTTGTTTTAGGAAGTTAAAGGTCGATGACCACCCTTTTCTAGCTTGAAAAGTTTCAGCAGAGAGATCTTTAGTCACTGTAATATTCTTCCCCTTGTAGGTTATGGTTTTCTTATGTCTGGCTGCTTGCAGAATTTTCTCCTTCATATTAACTTTGGTGAAGTTAATTATAATGTGTCCGGGAGATGCTTTATTTGAGCTGAGTTGTACTGGAGTTCTGAAAACGTCTGCTATTTGAATTTCAGAATCTCTTGCCATGTTTGGGACGTTCTCTATGATTATCTATTGATGTCAATCATCTGGACCTTTCAAAGCAACCTCATCACCTTCAGGAATTCCTATAAGGTGAATATTAGTTTTCTTCGAATTGTCCCAGAGCTCTCTGAGAGAATGATCCGTTTTTGCTCTCCACTTCTCTTCCTCTTTGAGCATTTGGGAGCATTCAAAAGCTTTGTCTTCAATGTCAGAAATCCTTTCTTCTGCCAGCTCCATTCTTTTACTAAGGGATTTTACTGTATTTCTCAGATCTTTGTGGGCTGCGAGTTCTTGCCTCAATATGTCATAATCTTTGGTAATTTTGTCTTTGAATTCATTGAATTCTTGAGACAGCTTTTGAAATGCTCCTTGAATTTCTAATTCCAACTTTACCTCCATTCTGTAAATCTTATTTGCAATCCAAATTCTGAATTGGATTTCTCACATTTCAGCCATTTGTTAATGAATGGGATCTTCAGGTGCATCTGCCTTGTTCCTTAGGGGAGTTGATCTACTTTGATTATTCATGTTGCCAGAGTTTTTCTGCTGATTCTGCCCCATGATTATTTCTCACTGTTTGGCTAGATGAGCAGATAAGGCAAAACTGCATTGGGAGCTGCTGGAGTAGTGATTAACCAGCCCTTTGCGCAAGAGCTGGGACTAGTGTCTGTACCTTTTTCCCTACAGCTTTGAAAAAAGGACCTATACAGTACTATGGCCTGAGACACTGGGGACCTGCATGGTGTGGTGGGGCTAAGTGGCTCTGTCTTGTTTTTAGCGGGTCTCTGTCCAATCCTAGTGAATCAGTTATTCTGGGTTGAAGTCTCAGCTGGGGAGAAATACAAGCAACTAAGACATCCTGCCCCCCCGCGCTGCCAGGCAACAACTGGAAAAGGAAAATCAAAACTTCCCACAAGAACACAATCAGGGTACCACCTTGGATGGTCCTCAGGTGATTGGCCCAGATAAAGAGTTCCAAACCAATTTTCCCAGTCAGCACCCCATCTTAAGTGGGAGAGTTCAAAAGATCTCCAGCAACTAGACAGGAGGGGTCTGCTGGCAGCTCAAGTATGACTCACTCTGGTACTCCGTGGAGTCAGAAGGGCCCATCCAGCACATGAATTAGTCTGGGAAGGTTGATATCTTCTTCCCCACCTTGTACCTTGGTCATGCCCACTCACTGGTAACCCCAAAGGCTGTGACCCAGTTCCCTTCAATGAGCACATGAACCAGGGATTTGTGCCTGCCTGAGTCACTGGGAGATCTATGTCTCCTCAGGCAGGCTGGTGCACTCTGCCACCAGCCAGCAGGTTGAGCTGAAGCCTGACAGCCTAATGGAGGCGAGGGAGTGTCATTCAGTTCCAGCCCCACCGCTGATTGATGTTGCTGCCACTTATATTCTCTCAGAATTTGCGTTTCTGTCCTGGCTATATTCCCCTGTGGGCCAGGCGCTGTTTGAGTTCACAGAAAATGTAACTTAGTCCCACCCTGTGCCACTGCTGCTATCCCAATTCATATGAAGTTAGCCTTTCTGTCTCTGCTGCACTCTGTGTTGGGGCAGGTGCGGTTAGAACTCACAAACGACTCTCAGTTCCTGCCCTTCCCTGGGCTGATGCTGCTGCCATTCCTGCTTTTGTCCCAGCTATGCTCCCCTGGGGGGGCCAGTTGCATCTTGGACTCACAAAAGCAACAATTCTGACTCAATCCCACCCTTGGAGTATGCCGCCTCTGTACATGCATGGATTTTATTCTCTGTCTCCTACATGCCCCATCCAGGCAGGTACTGCCTCAGGCATACCCTTTGCTCACAGGGCCTGTGTTTCTGTCCCAGATCTGTTCTGCCCATGGCCTCCACTGTAGCAGAGGCCTGCCTCCCTCTGCTTGCTAAGAGAGGCAGGAAGTGTTTCTCCAAAACATCACCAGGGGTGTGAGCCCTATTGTTCCCACCACTGCTGCGCCACCGGGCACCATCTCTCCCTCTCCCATGTTGCTCCCTTGCTCCACAGTCCCTGCTTTACACCCGTGCTGCCAATTCAGCACAGACCTGCAACAGCCCACACCCTATCTGCATAGCTTGAGAAAATGCCTAAGAATCTGGACTCCATGGGGACAGGCTTCCAGACCACAAGGTGAGAGTGGAGGGGAGTGCTGGGAGTTCACAATTGCAGCAGAGTACATGTTTAGCTTTATACCTGGCAGGAGAGTTCCATGACACACTAGTGGGTCCTCTCTGGGATAAAATAGGAGATTTGAACTCTGCTTGCCTGTTTGTAGAAAGTATACTGCAAGCCATTCTCATGGAGGAGGGGACTACCGTCCACTTGGTGATGGGTCCTGTACCCATTGTTTGTTTTCCTGGGGTTGCAGCTCTCCTCAGCAGGGGTGATGTGCGTTCTTCAGTCTTCTCTCTTGGCTCAGCTCCAAACCATCTGCTTACTTGCTAAACTTCTGTCCTTTAACTCTCCTTCTGGACATGAGCCTCTGTGGAAAGAAGGCTCCAGTCGGCCATCTTGCCTCCTCCCTGTAAGCACCTTGTAAAAATAAACCACTTCTTCCTAAGCTCAAGACAGCAAGAAACAGTTTAATAGCAAAGAAATAAACTCACCACATGTTCATGTAGCAGCAGCAAAGACTTCTAACAAATATAAGATTGCTTTGATCATTTTTCAGCCAGGAGAAAATTGTGACACTCTTCATTGATAGTTCATAGGGAGTTGGGGACACTGATCACAGAAAACTATCATTACTATAAACTAGAAATTAAAATATCTGCATACAAGCTGTGTCAGTACATTATACTTTTTTCAGTGGTGAATTGCATGTTTAAAAATTCAGTCATCTTATGATTAAGCTAAATTTTATTGTAGGTCCTTTACCCTAAAATAAAGGATGTTAAAATGTTTTTTAAGCCACTGTGTTCTTTTATTAACGACTTTAAAATTATATAGTTGAAATGGACTATGGGTGTAGTGTGTGGTATATATTATGAAGAATTCCTCTAAGTTACTCTAAACTCAATGGAGCAGAATTATAATTATATAAATGAGTGAAATGAATGTTTATACATTCTTTCGTGATCTTTAAGAAAAAGTTCCTTAAGTTTTTCAATTATAGTATTATATGATTATAGATTTCACTTTGAGTACCATAATAATATAGCTGAGTGATTGGGGAAAAAAAGAATGACAAAACTTTTATAATAAGAAGGGGTATATTTATGGGAATTATAAGGATTTGAATACTTGAAATGGAAAACATAAAAATCATTTGAAAATATGACTGTATATTGGGAAGGAAGAAAACATTTCTGTATGAGCTGCACAGGAAGCAAAAGATAAAGTTCAGTATTGTTTTTGAGTGAAAATTGTTAGGCCCATTAGAACGTGCCCTGGGCCCTGGTTCCCAGTGTCAAGAATGAGTATGGTACTAAGTCAAACCAATGACAGAGTGACCGCGCAGTGTGCAATCCTATGCAAATACCTTATTATGGAAAAGAAAGAATGAAAGTAAGGAAGGGGGCTGTATAAAGGGGAAATACGTTCCAGAGACAGGGAGAATCAGGTGGGTTTCCAGGAGTGGAGAAAGACCCCAAAGTCTGAGCACAAGCTGCCTTTATAAGTTCACTTGTTTGTCCCACCTTTCAGGACAAACAGCAGGATTGGTCACCATTTCCCGCCTTTGAGGTGATTGACATGTTGAGGTTATGTACCATATTGCAGATTACATAACAGGTTGGTTATGTAACAGTTTTGCCCAAGCAAGTCTCTTCCGCAAAATTCTTCAGCCTGCCTGTGCTATGCTAATTAGATGTATGCTACCCCAGGGGACAATTCCTGCTACAATTTGTTTCTTACTCTGTCCTTCCTTGCCACCTGTTTACTCTCCACCATTTTCTTCAATGAAGAATAGTCCCTATTTTGTTATAGCACATTCTGAATCTAAGTCAATTTGGGATGTAATTAGTAGCTCCTGTTTCTGAAATCATTAGAAGACATTTAACAAAATACGTATTAAAACACTTCAGGAATAATTATTTCTAAGGATGTGGTCTAATAAATAGAAAATGAATCATAAATATGTTATGAAAAGTGTGTTAATTGGTTGCAAGAAAAACAGAAGGAAAGACAAATCCCCACCTTCAGACCACATCACCAAGCCTGTACAGTGAATATTTGCTCTTTTTGTTTGTTTGTTTGTTTTTTTATTGCAATATCCTCCCTCCCTCCAATTTATGCCAACTTCCTTTTAAAAATGGAAGAACTTGCTAACACAAACACCCACAAAGAAAGCATTACAAAGCATTAATGCTAACAATTGTTCATTCTCTAACTCTGCGGGTCATTCAATGATCTACACTTTACTGGAAAAAGGAAATCTAACCTTTGAAGTGAATTCAGGTCTTTGTTATTACTTGCAAACTAATTCCTCACAAACTTTACAGAAGAGGAAGAAGTGAGTTTATTAATTTCCGAAGTGGTAGAGAAGGAAAGAGTCCATAAATCCAGGGTCTCCTCCCTGGCCTTGGGAGTTGGGGTGAAACCCCTGAGGGCTCACACTGACAACACAGCTCTGCAAAGCAAGGCAGCAGACACCCCCACTGGAGACGAATTTCTAAAAGAGAAAGAAAGTCATAGCTGCAGAATTGTATTGTGCTCTTCCGAAACTAAATTTCATGTGATGTTCTGAGCTCATAAATAAATAAGATACGTGGTGGAGAGATGAGCAGAGTACAGAGGAGCTATTCGAGCTCCTGACATCGTCAGTAACGGTCACTGCTTTTCCTGTGCACTTTGCTGGTCTCTTGAGAACTTCCCGGGGCATCTTCAGAGCAAATGCATGTGTGCTATTTAGAGCACAAGGGTCTGTTTTATCGTACAGTAAAATATGCTACCATTGAATTTGATACATGTGTTAGGAAGTAACATTTGTATTAGTCAAAGCTGAGAAATTTAATTAAGAATTATGTCTCTCATTATTTTCCCCATGGAAGTATTTACAGGCTGAAGCGATTTGATGAGTAATGGACATATTTAAAGGGCGTCTGTCTGGTACTTATTATAAAAACCAAAAAAATAAAATAAAATAAAATTTGATACTGTTGGCAAGTTATTATTTCAGTAGAATAATATGCTGAATGGTACCCTTGAGATTTTTTAAGGATCTATAAATCTAATAGGTACCCAGCCAATTTTGACTTGAAAGGGAAGAATATTTCAGGTTGTCTGTGGAACCACAAACAAATCCACATCCAGGGATGCCAGTCTGTGCAAACCGTGTGTTCCACATGGGGTGAACTTTACCTTCCTACGTGGAGAATGTACCGCAGTGATCACAACAGAAATGCGTTAAGGTACCAGCTAGTAATGGTCATGAGAAGAGCTGGCCAGACATAATAAAACGTAAATCAAAAACAAAATGGCACACAATAACTGTATCTTATTGCCAAGTAGCGGTTATAGCAGCTATTCTAGAGAGGGTGCACCAGGATGGGGTCATGCTGGGGATTGCCAGCCACAGCAGAAAGGGAGTCGCTGTTGGCCCAGCTAATTGTTGCCATGTGGAAATGTGAGATCAGTGATGCAAAATTTAATGGCTCTTCAAGAGATGCTGGAAATCTGGGTTTTATGTGAAATCTTTCATTTTGAAATGTTTACTGAGAGCTCAGATTTGGAAGAGGAGTTGGGAAAAACTCTGGCAAGCCAAAAAAATTGACTGTTGACCAGATCCAAACCCTAGGCATAGACCTTCCATTAGCTTCCTTCTGCATTAGCTAAATGACTCTGTATGGCTGCAAAGGAAAATGCTTCCTAGTGTAGAAATGGATGGAAAGACTGGGTTACATGGCAGAGTTGAGCAGTTAAGAGCATGAACTATGCAGTGAGGTAGGCTGTGTTTACATCCATGTTACCAATTCTCTCCCTATCCCAGTTTCCACTTCAGTGAAACAGGAGCGATAACCTGACAGATTTCACAGAGTTGTGGTGAGGATTCAGGTGTACTAATCTATATAAACTGCTCGGCACAGAGCCTGACTCATACTAATTGCTCAGTAAATGTTAGTTACTATTATTTTATAATAAACAGGCAGTCAGAGAATTTGCTTATTTGTTGTACTAGAAGAAAACATTCCCCATAAACAGCCTGTAACAGAGGGTCTGTTTTGTGTTGAAGAGTCTGTATTAAGAGCATAGATTCTGGAGTCAGCAGGCCAGGCTTTGAGTCTTGGCTCTGCCACGGTAACCATGGCAAGTTAATATTTCTAAGCTTTAGCTATGTCATCTGTAAAATAGGAATAATAACCCATATCTCAAAGTCATAAAAATTCAGTGAGATAATATACATTAAGTCAAGTGAGATAATAATTAATTCAGTGAGATAATATACATTAAGTCTAGCATATAAGTCAATAAATGTTACTTGCTGTTATGCTGGTGCTGTTATATTTTCCCATTCTTTGAAAGTTATGTACATGCAAACACTTCTAAACCATTTATGTGTCATTATATGTATTTAAGGGAAATGACATTGCATTTGATTTACAAATCAAGCTTCATCTTAATGAGCTACATAACAACAGCAGTTCTCAACCAGGGTGATTTTACCCTTCAGAAGACGTTTGATGATGTCTGGAGACATTTTTGGCTGCCACACTGAGAGGGTGCTCCTGACATCTAGCGGGTGGAGGCCAGGGATGCTACGGAGCACCCTGTAAACACAGGCAGGCCCCCCCAACCAGCGCAGCCCACGTGAGAGCGCTGGGCTTCAGCAGCCGTGCCCTGCAGCTGTGTGACCCCTAACACTAGCTTTGTCACGTTCTTTCTCAGCAGAGAGGGGGAAGCATTTCTTTTTTTTTTTTTAAACATCACCTAACCCTCAGATAGACGTTGAAATGTAAATTGGAATCTGTAGAACCATATTCAATAAAATATCTTACAATGTATGTATCCCTCTTTTCTTCTGGTTACCAAAGTCATTCAAGCTGGTGAAAGTTATTAAAGGACTACAGAAGCATAAAAATAGAAAGTGAAAGTCCCCTTTTATCCCTCCAGTCCGTACAGAAAATCACTGGATTGAAATAGTTTGAGTTATAATAACTTACAGTTTTTAAATAGAGTCAGGTCCTCCTTGATGAAGTTTAGGTCAGGGTCAGGCCACATACGTGAAGCTGGTCCCATGGGATTGTAATGGGACAAAAACATTTTAATCACCGTGACATCGTAGCCATCATGACGTCCTGGCCCAGGATATTCCTCACGTGTTCCATGGTGATGCCAGTGTAAACCTCCTGATCCGCCAGTCGTGTGAAGGCGTGGCAGTTACACACAGGACATAGTGCTGCGTAATGAATGGCAATGTGACTGGCTTATGTATTTACTATACTTTTTATCGTTTCTAAGGAGTGTACTCCTTGTACTATAATAAAACAGCCTCAGGCAGGTCTTCCAAGAGCTATTTCAGAAGGAGGCTTTGCTGTCCTTGGAGGTGACATCACCATGCACATTATTGCCCTGAAGACCTTCCAGTAGGACAAGAAGCAGAGGTAGGAGACAGTGACATTGGTGGTCCTGACCCTGTGTAGGCCTAGGCTAATGTGTGTGTACATGAAAAAAGAAAATGTTTTTTATACTGCTGTACAATGCATTTGTTTTTCAAGGTAAGTGCTATTACAAAAGAATCAGAAAGTTAAAAAAAATTAAAAGGTTGAAAAGTAAAGTTTTAAAAAGTTAATTTATTATTGAATAAAGACAGGTTTTTAAATAAATTCAGTGCCGCCTAAATGCAAGGTGTCTGCAGAGCCTGCAGTGGTGTACGGGGGTGCCCTGGGCTTCCACGCTCACTCACCACTCGCTGCCTGACCCGAGCAAATCCCAGTCCTGCAAGCTCCGTTTGGTAAGTGCTGTGTGTCAGTATAGCGTTTTTTGTTTCATATGCCATATTTTTAGTCTACTTTTTCTGTGTTTACGTCACAAATACTTGACCCTTGTGTCCCAACTGCCACAGTATTCAGTACAATAACATGCGGTATCAGTTTGCAGCCCAGGAGCAAAAGCTATGTGCAGTGCGGCCTGGACATGCAGGGGCCGCCCCGGCTAGGGTGGTATAAGGCGATACATGACCACCTGACGGTGCCTTTCTCAGGATGGAGGCTCCACACGTGTCTACTATTCTATAATTTACTTTTTAAATACTACTTTCTCTTTTCTTCCTGAACAATTCCATTCTAAAACCATTATGTGAGGGAAAGCAGGGCAGACATTCAGGAAGGGTGGTCTGGCTCTGTTAGTGGAGCCCAGAGTGGGGAGACGTCAGTGTGCGATGGGATGGGCAAGTGTGGGGGTGAGGGCCCAGGCAAGGAGAGGAGACCTCCACTCGTGGGCAGCCCAGGGTCAGGTGTTCACAGAGGCCACGCGGGACAGGGGAAGAGAGCAGAGAAAGGGCTAGTGTGGGTTTTGAGTCCAGATGGGAGAAGCGGCAAAAAGCAAGGATGTGCTCAAAGGAGGTTGATGACACAATTAGCTTGGAGCTAACTGAAGTGACAATTTGAGCATCAAAGAAAGTAATTTAAATAAAGCTAGTAATAGATTAAACCCCATGGAATAAAATAGGAAACCATGAGTCCATTATGATATAATAAATAGATGAATAAGTTGAAAGTTTGATGGGAAATGGAATCATTATAAAAGTAACAGTACCCTCTCCACTAAAAAACAAAACAAATTAAAGAGGGAAAAATACTATCTGTGCAGTGGAAAGCCTGTGAGACACCACCTTAGTGCAGTGGTCAAAGCTCGTGTCATCTGTGATGAGACACGCCCAGGCCTGTGCCTCCTCACCAAGTGCTGTGGCCACCAGCTCCCAGGAAGGCCATCCTCACTCCTGGGCATGCCCTGCGCTGACCTGCGACGCAAATGCGTGTCAGACAAGTGGTGGTGAGGGAAAGACATCGCTCCCTCTGGGGCATGCCAGCTGCTATGAGGTGAGGACACTCAAGCAGCCATGAAGAGAGAGCCACATGATGAGGACGTGTCCTTCTTGCCAACAGCCAACACTAACTTGCCAACCATGTGAGCAAGCCACCTTGCAAGTACATCTTTTAGCTCCAGTCACACCTCCAGTGGACTACAGTTCTGGCCAAGGTCTCGACTGCAAACTCATGAGAGAGCCACCTAGCTCAGCTGTTCCTGATGGATGGAAACACAGAAGATAGTGCTTTATTGTTTTCAACTATTAAGTTTTGGAGTAATTTGATACGCGGCAAACGACACCTGATGTAGATGTGGTGAGAAGAACACGGCATTGCTTCCGAGATATTCCTGCCATAGATGCATGACCCAAATCTGGTCCTAATGAAACATAAATACTAACTGCAAGGGGTTCTGCAAAGTAACTGGCCTGTAGCGTCAAGAGTAAAAGTTAAGGACGGACGGAGAACCTGGGAGTGAAGGGGACAAGAGGTGGAAAACTGTCCTTGGTGCCTCATTCTGAACCCGACTTTTTGCTTTCAAAGGACGTTGTTTCCCAAAGTTTGAAGCCTGAGGATGGAATGGTAGTAATGCGTCAATGCGTTTTGTTGATTTTGTTTTGATGACGTTATTGAGGTTATGTAGCAGACTGTACTGTTTTTAAGAAATCACACTACAGTATTCACAGGTGATGGGGCACTTAGTAGCTTACTCTCAAATAAGGTTACTGGAAAACAGGTTATTTGTACTGTACTTGCAACATTTCTGTAGCCTTGAGATTATTCAAATGTTTCTAGTTATGTGAAAAGAAAAACATAATAATCTTAGAATATGCCCTTGGCTATAAAAATAGACCCACATTGCCCTTCTTTAAAGTGATGCATAGTATTCTGGCTTTTGTGAGGATAAAAAAGTTAATTTTTTTTCACCAGTTTCCTTCTTATGGGAATTTACATTGCTTCCAGTTCTTTGCTGTTAGACACATTCGTTTTTTTGCTACTATGAACAACACTAGTTAATACCCTCCTAAACATGGTTGTGCCTTGTTCAGTTTTTGCTCATGAAAAAAATCCCCAGAAGTCAAATTGTGCTGTGAATGGATGTACGTCCTTTGGTTAGTTTAATCATAAATCATTCAGGGAAACTGCATGAATTCTCCTGAAAAGAGAAATAAGTTTTATAATTTGGTAGTTATTTTTATTTGTTTTTAATCTAGGAGAAAGTAATGTCTGTAAGAGCAGGAACTTCATCTGTCTTGATTATCACCACCCCAGCATTCAGATAGCCCCATGCACTCGTATGTATGATATTTGTTGCAACAACAATAATAGTAAACATTTATTATGTGTCTGGCCCTGTCCTAAGGATATTAATTTTTTCCTGGCAACCACCCTATGAGATAGGTACTGTGATTATTTCCATTTTGGAAATGAAGAAACTGAGACTCGGAGAGGCTGAGTATTTGCCCAGTTCACGCGGGTAGTGAGCAGTTCGGCCTGGAGTCAGGCAGTTTCCCTTCAGTTTACAGGTGACCGCCATGCTCTCCTGAGTCTCCTGTCGAATACATGAATCAACGAAAGAACAGATAAAATGACTAATATATGTATTTGAATACTTGACCAATTATGAATGTCAGCCTTTTTGTTTGTTTGCTTTTTAAATGAAAATTAGAGGGGATGGGCTGCCTATTTTGTAAGAGCCAAATTAGTTTTATGGCCTCTGGACTGGGCTGAACTTACTCTCCAGTAATTTTCCTTCTGGCATACTATCTACCCAGGTATAAGCTATAATCATTCTTACCTGAAGAACTTATAGATGTGTAAAGAGAACATTTGTTCCATATTACAAATAGAATAGAAAGCCTGGGCCTGCAGCTTGAGATTAGCAGAAGAGCTTTTGTTACTTGTTATTCAAACATATGGTGCTCCCTGGCTGGGCCCCTTTGCCCCGGCCACTGGGCAGTCCTACATTTGGAAAGCTCATCGTCCACGTCGCATGGTGGAAACTCTCACAATCTGCCAGCCTCTCTGTCCATAACACCTCTTCCAATGAAGGCTGCTTTTACCCCTCTCTTTTTTCTTACCCTCTTGGAGTTTCTTTCCCTCCCCCAAATTCCCTGATTCCCTTCTACAGGACTCTTACAGGAGGACTACATTCTCAACAGAACCTTATGTTACCTTTGGGAAGTTCTCACTCCCTCAAGAGATTATATTCTCTTTAAGATTTATTCATTTTATAGAACTCCAATATGTGTTACAGTATTTTGTACAGATTGTGAAATTAAGAATTTTTTTTTTTGGATGAGCGAAGAAATTATCTCAGGGTAACATACCTTGAAGTTTTTAAATATTAAAGAAGAAGAAGAAGATTTGAATATTATATATTCCATATTAGTAGGAACTGTAACAAATGAAATAGTTGACTTTTTTTAGTTTGATGATTTTTACTTTTGTCTTTAATGTATAAGGCAGCCAGAAACAAGAAATATAATCAGCTCTCATTTCTGAGACCTTTTGTTCTATTCCTGGCTACAAATATCAACTTTGCTTCTACCCATTACTTTAATTCTCCATTTTTTTTAAGTGGGTGATTAAGGGACATCAAAAGTAACAAAATCAATCAAAGAGATAAATGGAATTTTTTTCAATGACTAGTAATTAAGGGTGTGTTTCTGCTAGAGAATTTTAATACCAAATTTGTTTTCACATGTTTGTATAATACCAAATCTCTTTGCCAACTGGAAGAACAACTGTCCTTGAATTCTGTTCTGAAAGAAATATTAAAATATAATCCCTCATCACACCCACACACATAAATATACACACACACACACACTCTTCAGGGAATGTTAAGTATTGTCATTTGACAAGATTATACTTTGTTGCTGGCAAAGGGGATAGCATAGCATGCAGGCCAAGGAGTTCTTTCCTCTCTCTACAAGGTAAGGACATGGCTGAAGGCTTTTGTTGCCAAGCCAAAGAGAAAGTTCAAACAAATATTATAAATCCTTTTAAAATGCCACTGCTTATGTAAATTAACTCTGGTGCTTGGGTGCTGGTGAGCCTCAAGCATCCTTGAATTCGTTGGATATTATTGTTATGTTTTATTTATATTGGTGTATGGTATGTTTCTGCTATCTGGAAAGCTCTGACCATGCAGAATCTCACCTAATTCAAGGTTAGTTAGTGTTTTGGTTTGCATGTTTGTTCTGGTTCCGGATTATTTGTTTCGTTTTGGTTTGTTTGTTTTAAGATTGCCTTCAATAAGCATATCTTGTGATTTCCAGAGGATACTTTAGAGGTAGATGTGTTACTTTTAGGGAGTACTTCTATTCGATCTTACTGATTTTTGTTTCTTACTGTTAATGCATCTAGACATGGAATTCATTCCAGATTCTCTAAACCGTGTTTATAATTACTGGTTGAAATAAAACTTTAAGAAATCTTTTCCTTTGGAGGTACAGTGTTTTAATATTATGAATGATACAATTTTAATTAAAGCTGTCTGACTAAAATTTGCAGACTGGTACATAGTCCGAACAATGTTCACAACAACAGTAAAGTCAAATCATGGATATTGTAAAATTTAGCCTCGTTGGGTCCTCCCCATAAACCACTGAGATGTTGCCCTAGATCTGCGTGGCCCCTCATTTGTGTAATAATAACGCGAAGGTATTGATCATAACCTTTTAGAGATACAATTCACTCGGGGTTCAGCTGAGAGTCTCCCTAGTGGTTTTGTAAATCTGCACATTTATACAGGAAAGATCATATTTGCGAGGCCTGCCTTATAAGTCACCACGTATTGTTTTGTATAGTAGATGCAGGATTTTTAAATAGGCATTTACATGTTGTATCTCGTCTTAGCTGCGGAGTTTTTGTTTGCTTTAAAGTCATTCTGACAACTTCAGCCGTTCCTTCTGTGATGATCCTTGGCAGGGGGACTCTTCCCTGGATCCGGCTCTGGGAGGCGCATATAAACATGCCTTTTTCCGTCTGGTTGTTGGAGAACCCAAGTGCTTTGTCTTAACCTCTCCTAGCCTTTCTTTTCCCTTGCGCCTTAGCCTGTCATTTGTATGAATAAGTTTGTTTACATTTTGCAAAAATATTAAGTGCTCTTCTGGTGGCAGAAGAGGGGGACGAAGGAGTAAGAGGAAATCAGGAGCGAGCACTGGGGTGAGGGACAAGGGGGGGAGTGGGGAAAGAAACCGGGGTGCACGGGGGAGGGAGCGCGGGGCTCTGCGGTGGGGTCCCGAAATCTTGGGCGCGGGGGACCCGCAGACCCGCCTTGTCCCGGCCTCCCGGGTCGAGCTGGGATCCGCAGAGGACGGAGCCCGGACGCCTTAGTCATCCACTATCTGCGTCTGTGTCCGCAGGTCCCGGGTGATGACTGACGCGGCTTTGTGTGATGTCCCCGGCGCTGGCTGTCGCTCGGCAGCGATAAGCGGCGCGCGCGTCTAGCCGCCTGGAGCGCGGAGGACGCAGGTGCCCGCCCCGCCCGCCCGCGGGCCATGAAGTAGCGGCCGCCCGCCCGCCCGCCCGGCGCACCGCACCGCACCGCACCCGCCGCCCGAGGACATGGCCGGCCGCGCCCGCCGCCCGCTGCTGCTGCCGCTGCTGCTCGCGCTGGTGGCCGGCGGCCTGGGCCTCCGCAGCCCGCTGTCGGTCTTCAAGAGGTGGGTGTCGGCGGGGGGCTCCGGGCTCGCGGGGGGCAGCACGCACCGCGCTTCCCGTGGCGAAGCCTCTTCTCGTGAAGTCCCCCTCGCAGACAAACCCGGGGTCTTGCAGCCAAGCTGCCCGGGCTTTCAAAACTCCAGTCAGAAGTTGTGCTCTCTAGTTCGGATCACTCCCCTGGGGGTGGGGGGGTCACCACCGACTGCAAAGCAGCCCTTAGACGCCAGGCCTCGCGGGTCACGGCCCCGGCCTTGAACCCCGAGATGGAAGCGGGGAGCAGACGGGGCTGCAGCAGCTCCGGGCAAACAGCCCTGTACCCTCGCCTGGTGATCACCGTGTGCAATATTTATACACCTGCACATTCCTAATTTACATCTAGGTTTTTTACCTCCTCATCATTCAACTCTTCCTCCTAGCAAGATTATGGCTAATTTTTTGTTTCTGATTAGTTATACTGGGCAGTCGACATATCAAACAGATTTTTACTGGGTTATGGTTACTATTTCTGCCATTAGAAGATTGTCATGCCTGCATTTATTTCTAGCACATTAATACAGTACCTTCATCAAATAGGAACAAATACCATGTATTTTGATGACTTTTTATTGAATATAGTTTTGAATGTAGCCTGCTTGGTTGTGTTGATTATATTTTGTTTACAAACTGGTTATATATTGTTCATGGACTATAAAACCCAGTCCTATGTACCTTTCAAGACATTATACAGTCATCACATCTTCAGAGTTTTCACTGGGTCTCTATCAATAATCTTTAACTTGAGGTCCCCAAATTCCGTTCTTACCCCCTTCTCATGTTGAGCTTAGATTCTGTTATGTTCAAGAGTATTGAAATTTTCTTCTTCTTTAAGGTTTAAAGAAACTACCAGATCATTTTCTAACGACTGTCTTGGAACAAGCAGACCAGTGACCCCCATGGACTCATCAGACTTCGCAATGGACATTCGCATGCCTGGGGTCACCCCCAAACAGGTGAGAGGGCCGCGGTCCTTTACTAGTCACTGTTCTGTATACAGTCCTTCACAAAAACAAGAGCCCTGCTTTTAGAGCTGTGTTAATTTCTTTACAAGGAAGCATTTGCTTTCAAGACTTCATATAGGGCTAGAAAAATTAAATATTGTAAAGATGAATAAATCTCTCAAGGTAAATCTTTCAGTTAAATTACATTCACATATTTTTACCTATATTGTTAGTTGTGGTTCAAAATGAACTTTGAAAATGTGCGCTTTGAGATTCTCTGTGGACTCATAACCTTTATAATACAACATGTAAGTATACATTAAAATCTGAAAAATTATTCTAATAAAGGGAAGTGGTGCTGAACATGGGTATCAAAGAGCTGACTTCGTTTACATACCTTCCGATCACAGCCACAACTTGAAAAACAAAAACATGTATTTACTAACAAGAATTTGAAAAACAACAATTTCATGTTTAAAAGTTAAGGAAACCGTTCATAGGGTTCGTACAGGGGCCAACCGTGAGTTTTCTTTTGGCTGACTGGCTTGTTATGAGACGTGTGTTGAGGAAGAGCCATGCGGATTTGACTTAGGAGCATTTCAGATAGAACTGGGTTGTTGCTAGAATTATTTCAGGTACACACAAAAAGCTCAAATCCACTGTTGGCATGTGGGCAGGTGTTTCATTAAGCATGAAAGGCCAGCAGTAATTATGCTTTGCGGCCAGGCCGTGCAGGGATTTATGTGTGTCATTAAAAGATCATCTTCTCCATTTGAAGGGCTGCTGAGGCAGGGAAAGACCAGGACCTTGTCAAGCTGCAGTGGCCGATGACTCATGCTGCAGATAACATTCGAGTTTTCTTTTCTTCTGCTCCTTTTTTTTTCTTTAGTACTGGGAAAATACAAGTATTCATATTCTACTTATTGGGAAGAATTACTTCTGAAATTGACATCCAGAAACTCTAGAAAATACCCATGGGCCTTTTTCTCGGGGACTAAGGACTCGAAGCCCTGCATAGGATCTAATTATCTTTAAATAACGACTTTACCACTGCAGAAATGACCCCGCATCACCACGTGGCCGTGTCCGCCGCTTCTTTGTGCCTTCTCTTGTCACTAGCCTGGCCCTCGGTCCTGTGAGCTCTGTATCTGGTAGGAGGTAAAAGACGTGTAATGAGACTGAGACAGGGAGAGAGCTCAGCTGCTCACTGCGAGTCGGTCCCCTTCTTGTCTCTTACTTTTGAAACCTACTTCCCCCCTATGTTTGCTTAAACTGAGTGCATATTCTCTCAAAATATCCACAGATTGGTTTTTAAGCACTCTTTTCCAATGAGAATATTATTATTTTGTCAAATCGTCATTTGTTGTGGTTTGTTACTGTTGTTATTTTCTCCTCATTATTTAAGAGTAATGACATTGAAATTATTGAACAATAATAATAACGGGCGACTGCATTGGGGTCAGTAATCTCAGCGAGAGTTGCTGGAGGAATTGATTAGAAAAGGATGTGCGGGGGCTCCATTTTCACAAAACAAAATTTTTGTTAATTCTTATAGTTATATAATTCTCAAAACAATTCCATGGAAGAAGAACAGGCACTATTTAAATTATCCCCTTTTTATTTATCTGTGTTCACCTTTGCCCCATGCAGTGGAATCTGCTGAGTGGCTTTCCAGAAAGAAGCTACTGCCTCTTTGCTCGTACCCCGAGGCTGTGTATGGTGGCTGAGCTGTCCCCCAGGCCCCCAAGCTGTCCACCCAGGCCCCCGAGCTGTCCACCCAGGCCCCGGAGCTGTCCACCTAGGCCCCCGAGCTGTCTACCCAGGCTCCTGAGCTGTCCACCCAGGCCCCCGAGCTGTCCACCCAGGCCCCTGAGCTGTCCACTCAGGCTCCCGAGCTGTCCACCCAGGCTCCCAAGGTGGAGCCTGGGGACTGCAGTGGGAGTGACTACATCCCACCTCACTCTCCAGAGTGACTGGTTTGGGATGAAGTCTGTCACCTGGGCCAGTCAAATCCTAGGACTTTTGCTGGGAATGCATTTTCCTGTTGCATGTAAGCAATAGGCTTATAGTTCTAGGGTCTACTGAGTTCAGGAGGGAGCCAGGCTAGAATCAAAATAATGCCCTAGAAGGCAGTGCAGGGACCTGGAAACACCATAGATTCTGGACAACATCACTACGTACGGAGTTCTCAGTTAGTTTGGCCTTTCCTGTTTCCATCAGGTTGAGCTGGGTGTTGTGTCACCTGACTGGGGAAATACCCAGTTACTGTGCTTGACAGCTCAGGACTGGTTGCAGAGCAGCTCTTCCACTGTTTTCCATCACTCTGTATTGACGGCATGTGTGAGTCCTTACTGTGGCCCGGCTGACATAGAGGTCATTACCTCATCTACTTGTATGGAAATAATGGCCTCCCTGCCGAATATGCCCTGGAGCCTCTCTCCTCCTGAACTTGATGTTCTTGGTGAGGAAGACCAGAACTGTGATACTGTGAGTACTTTTGGTGAAGAAAGTGTTCTTTTCTTAAAATGAAAAGAAATCTCCAGTTATCATGGGTCCTTTAGAGGAAAGGAGATAAAAAGGAAAGAAAGAAAACATAAAAAGTATTACGGGAAAGAAAGACAAGTAAAGAGAAGTAAGAAGATTTGACCAAAAGAAAAGTCCAAGACAATGGAACAATTGATAACAAAAATAAAAGGGGAAAACATAAATAACTAGAATATGAAGACGGAATCTTTTAAAAAATCACATAAGAAAAAGAGGAACAAGGAAAACATAAAGAGAAGGGAAGATGCTCGGGCGTTAACGGCAGAGGGCGGATGACGGCAGCAGTATCCACAGGAAGCAGGAACAGGGGACGAGGTCCAGCCGGTGATCGAGGCAGATGATCCTGGAGAAAGAGACAGATCTACACGGCAGACTTTTTTCTAAAGTACGTCGTAAGTTTCAACATTAGTGAAAGCTGCCTCAATAAATCCAGCGAAAACCCTTTCCTTGGGAATGCTGAGATTGTTAGGTCTCAAACAGTGAGAATTTCTTGGGTAGAAACTGGCAGACACAGCAGGGCGGTGGAGAGAACCTGAGATGCAGTGTAGGTGGCACAGCTAACGGATTTCACAGGTGGTTACTAGATTAGCGCCTCATCAAAGGATCCCTGGCCACGTCAGGCCTCTGACTTACAGTCCATTCTGCTCTACTAGAGGACTTCAGAGCAGCAATTAAAAATTATTCCTACTAAACTAGGTCTGGTTGAGTCCAGAAAAAGGACTTTACTGTCTGCTGCAATATCAATTTTATAATCAAAGTGAACTCACACTCTGTTTTTCCCGACTTTAAAAATTTGAAAATAATTTTCATTCTCTTTGATAAATTTCCTGTTACTCAGTAGGTCTGTTTTGCTTTGTTTTTTTTTTTTTTTTTTTTTTTTGGCCTCTGGGAAGATTGGAGAGCAGGCTAGGCCGACGGCCAGTGGCACTGGCTTCGGCGGAGCCAGAGTGGAAATATTTTGAGGCTTCCCTTTTAGTCCTTTTTCTTTCTTACTTGATTGTCTTTCTCATCTGGGACGCTGTGGACTTTACAAACTCTCATATCAACAAACAAAACAAATTATGACATGCTAACTGTCCCATGGGTGTTTGATTATAAAATAAAGATATAATTGCAATGATTTTATAAAAGGTTTAATTGTCTAAATCAAACTCAGATTCAGGGATAGAATGTAGGCTTTGGGGCCAGGCTGGCAGCCATCTCGTCCCCCTCTTGGCCAGCTAGAGACCTCTGCAGAGAGGTCCATGGTTTATCAGCCCAGGATTGTTCGGACGACCAGTGAGGTAACATTCGGTCACCCTCACACGTTAAGTTCTTAGAAATGCACAACAGTATCATTATTATTGTGTGTGTTGAGAGAAATGTGAAGGAACCTTAGGAGGAGAAAGGAATTGGTCATCCTTGTGTTTTCAGTGCAATGCACGGAGAAGGGGAGACTTTCAAAGAGAGGAAAGGGGGCCAAATAAAGGAAGATAGAAAAGATAAACCCAGACCAGACAGGAGGAGCCTGAACCCAGGAGGAGAGGAAACAAGTCCTGCGGTGTGCTTATGCCTGAGTTGTTATTGTCATTGAAAATAGCCCTGTGAGATGAGAAAAGAAACCCTGAGAATGGCAGTTATGTTTTTCTCAAAGTTCTTATGAGCAAAGAAACACTCACATGCATGCCACAAAGAATGGCAAATATGTTTTTCTCAAAGTGCTAGAAGAGCGGATATCAAAAAATTTTTTTCATCAGTATGAAGCTTATTTACACACACAGGATGTTTCAGTCTTTCCTGAAGATTCTGTACTCAGAGTCAGAAGTGGTGGTTTCAGCGATTAGGCTATAGGAAGAACAGACGCCCTAGTGACTTTCTTAAAAATAAAAAACACTTTATTGTGATGTGATTTTTGGTCTTCTGGATATATACCTAGTAAAGGAATTATAGGATAATTTTAATTGGGTTGCTGAATGACCTTCCTGAACGTAGTTGAATTTTGGTAAATCTTTTTGGCTCGATTAAATCACGGTCTTGTTTTTAACAACTAAAGTGTTTTTTTTCATAATGATGAACAAAATGAAATTAACACTTGATCACTGTTACCATATATTTAATATATGACAGTAAATATTCACTAATTATATCCACTACATTACTACACCTTTATATCTGATTAATTACTCTGAATGGTTTACAGAGGTACTGAAATAGTTGGGAACACAATCTTCCAATTGCTGCCCTTGAAAAAAAAATTGACTTCGCTGTAAGCTAATTTTCTTATCAATGATATGGAATAATTTTATTTTTTTACATTTTATGTTAGGAATAATTTCTATCCGCCCAGTAGGATGTCCGTTCTGGTGTAAATAATCTTAGGTTTTCGGGGCCAGCCTCAGCACTGGCCCCACTTACATCCCAATGTTTGTTTGTATTTCAATTCTTGCCTGCTGCTCTCTTGTACTTGACTTTTCCTGAACTCAAGAGTCTGCAGACAGTTTAACTGTGCAGCCTTATTTCTCATCATAAGCTGCTTTATTATGGTAGGTAGAAGGTACTCAAAATAACAACTGCAGTGAATTATTTCAAATTTGACATATAAATGCATCTTGTATAAGAAGTTAAGCTTGTTTTATCTACTTAAAAATTACATTGATTTAACGACACGTGTAGTTTTAAAAAGCAATTCTTTTGGTGCTTTGGGAGAACTACTACACTATTAAAATACAGCGCATTAACCTATGTTCCTACAGCCACATCTTGTAATTTTGTTTCCATGGAGACCGCTGTGTTAAGTGACTATTACATTCGTAGCCATTAGGCAGTGGGAAGATACCCGGCAAAAAGCCATGGTTCAAAACAATGAAATGTAAGACATGCCTCTTAAGACCTTTTTAAGATTTGTATCATAAAATATTATCTTTTCTGAAAGATGGTTACCATTAATAAAAGAGTCTTACCCTACTTATGTTTTAACTACAGCATGAATATAGATTCTGAAACCAAAATCTTACAATGAGTATCTCTTTTCCCCTTGGTAAAGAAATAAAATAACTTCATTTCCATTTCATTTTCACCAGCAGGGAAAAGTCTCACATGGTAAACATTGTTCAGTTCTATACAGGTAGGTTCATCCATACCTCACTTGAAATAATATATAGACTTCACAGAAAGAAAAGTAATATTATGTTTCTCACGCCTGGTTTTACCTTTTGCATATATGTATATTTGATATATATATACATATCAAGCTATTGCTGATATATATATATATATACATATCAAGCTATTGGTCTCAGAGACTAATATTTGTGCATGGTTAAAGCATGCGCATCTTGGCTTAGGGAACTGTTTGAAAACAAAAAGCAAAAACTATCAGTTTTTTTTTGTTCGTTTGTTTGTCTAGGCTTCTCATATAATTCTGAAGTTTCTAAAGCATTACAAAGGATAATATAATTAACTTGTGCATTTCTAACTTGAAGAAAAAAAATAAAAGTTAATTTCTCCATATCTATAAGTTATATATCTTATATCATGGGAAAAATATATTTTATTGATATGATCATTTTTAAGTAGCTTAATAGACTCAACAATTATTTAGACAAGGCTGCATAACAGTGGAGCCGAGAGCCAGAATATGTGTTCTTATCAACTACACAGCTTTTTATTGTACAGAATGAAAATTTGAGGCAGAAGGAAAGGTTAGGAACTAATTTTGACTTAATTAGACTTACATAATGTATTTCTCAACTAAAACTTTCAATAAAAATTACCGAAAGTGAAAATGGAGGAATCATATCACAGGAGCTTTATGTAAGGTTAACATGATTTGACAAAAGAGAACATAAGGAGGTAAAACACAGAACAGAGTTTAGTCCGAGCAGTAATTCAAATCTAGAATTAACCCAAGTTTAACCTCTTTTCAACTATGGTGCAAATATTTACTTTAACCCCATATGTACTCCTATAGTGTACAAATATTTCTACACCGTACAAATATTTTGAAAGTATAATTTAATCTAATTTTCCTTAAATAGTATATTATTGATCATTGCAAACTGGAGAATTTGAGGAACATTCAAGCTTATAGATATAGGTGTCTGAAGATGTTTATGAAAAACCTTAAAATTTATCTTGTGTGACAAATCCAGTCTCAAATGATACTCTGGCTATTATGAAATTCAAGGAATAAAGATTATAATTAATTGCTTCTCGGCTTTTTGGCTAAGATCAAGTGTAATAAAAATTATAATTAAAAAAATAATTAGTTAACTCTTTGTATGTTAAGAGCATTCCTTTTTTATTTTAGTAAAATATATGTATAGGATCGACTATTTTAATCATACGTCTGTACACCATTAAATGGAAGTAAGTACATTCACAATGCAACCACCTCTACTATCTATTGATAGAAAATTTTAATAATTCCAAGCAGAATCCACACATCCATTAAGCAGTAACTTCCTACCTCCTCTTTCCTCTGTGGTTAGAAACCTCTTTTCTATGTTTCACTCCTATTTATCTAGTCCAAATGTCTCATGTAAGTGGAATCATACTGTATTTGTCTGGCTTATTAGATTTCGCGCAAAGTCTTCATGAGGCATCAGGTATCAGAGTTTCATTCCCTTTTAAGGTTTAATACTCTTTTTTGAGAGTATACATATATAACATCCGTTCATTCACTCCTCAGTTGATGGATGTTGGGGTTTTCAACCTTTTGCTATTGTGAAGAAGGCCTAGCAGAGAGGCTCGGGTAAGTCTGGAGCCCTATGTCATGGTTGTGTGGTGAGCAGAGAAATGCCCCCCAAAGACGTTCGCCTCCTTATTCCTGAACTGTGACTGTTCCCTAACCAGGCAAAAGAGACTCTGAAAATGCAGTTAAGACTGAGGCCCCTGAGATGTGAAGATCACCCAACCTTATCAGACCAGGCCCAAGCTAACACAGGACTCCTCAGTAGGGGGACAAACGTCAGGAGTGCGGGTCAAAGACATGGGATATGAGAAAAACTTGAGCCTCTTTTCTTGGCTGTGAAAATGGAGGAAGGAGAGAAAGAGAGAAGGAATGGTGACCTCTATCTAGACCCTGAGAAAGGCGAGAACACAAACCGCCTCCGGAACCTCCAGAAGAAGATGGAGCCTTGATGAATTCTTGATTTCAGCCCCATGACACGCATGTAGAAGTTCTGGCCTGCAGAACTCTAAGGGAATAAATTTGTGTTGTTTTAATTCACCAAACTTGGGGAAATTTTTTACAACAACAAAAAATACAGGTTTTTATAGAGAGTTATCTGTGAGAAAAGAAATCAGGTGCATATCCAATTTTTTTTTTTTTTTATTGAATCTCTCACAAAGTAATGAGAAAGTCTCTTGAATGTTATCGCAATCAGGTTGATGCATATCCAATTTTTAACAGAGTACCCAGGGCATGGTACTATAAAACAATTTCAATATTGGCTGTCATTAATCTCTTACAACTTATAATAGGTTTTCACCATAAGCATCTATACTTCAGTTAATTCTCTAGATACACCTTTCTCTTTTTCATTTAGAATAATAGTAAGCAGGTGATTCCTTTTTTCTTAGTTTCTATTAAGATATGGGACTTCTTTTTTTTTTCTTGTTTAGGGTCTTTTTTTTTAAATAATTTTATTAAATCATACTTGTGTACATTGGTGCAATCATAGGGCAGAATGTGCTTCATATACAATCAGAAACATTTTGATCGTACTGTGAGAGATAGCCCTCATAGCATTTTCTTAATCACTATATAAAG
>CAUYRH010071087.1:0-14091 GCA_963574655.1 Perodicticus potto | reverse complement strand
CTGAGCCACAGGCACCGCCCTACTTTTTTTTTTGTAGCCACAGAGTCTCACTTTATTGCCCTCAGTAGAGTGCCATGGCATCACACAGCTCACAGCAACCTCCAACTCCTGGGCTTAGGTGATTCTCTTGCCTCAGCCTCCCGAGTAGCTGGGACTACAGGCGCCAACCACAACGCCCGGCTATTTTTCTTTCTTTTTTTTTTTTTGTAGAAACAGAGTCTCACTCTATCGCCCTCTGTAGAGTGCTGTGGAGTCACAGCTCACAGCAACCTCCACCTCTTAGGCTTGAGCGATTCTCCTGCCTCAGCCTCCCAGGTAGCTGGGATTACAGGCGCCCACCACAATGCACAGCTAATTTTTGATGCAGTTCGGCCGGGGCCGGGTTTGAACCCGCCACCCTTGGTATATGGGGCGGCGCCCTACTCGCTGAGCCACAGGCGCCGCCCGCCCGGCTATTTTTCTGTTCTGCAGTTCGGGGGAGGCCGAGTGTGAACCCGCCACCTTTGGTATATGGGGCCAGCGCTTTTTTTTTTTTTTTTTTTTTTGTGACAATCTCAGTCAGTCATACTGGGGTTGAGTGCTGTGATATCATAGCTTACAGAAATCTCAAACTCTTGGGCTCAAGCGATTCTCTTGCCTCAGCCTCCCAAGTAGCTGGGACTAGAAGTACCCATCACACGTGGCTCCTTCTTGAACTCCTGAGCTCAAGCAGTCCACCCACCTTGGCCTCCCAGAATGCTAGGATTACAGCCGTGAGCCACCGCGCCCATCCAAATAAGTTTTAAGTTAGGAGTTGCTTATTATACTTTAGAAAATTTCTAAAATGCACAAGTATTTCAATGTGGTAGTATGGTAAGACATTTAATCTCTACTTGCTTAATTTTTCTGACTGTCAAATGAAAATACTATAGTTGTATTTTATAGGGTCTTTCTGAAATATGACAATTGTGATGGAATACTTTAAGATCCAGAATGATTTAATGCCGATAAATTGCTAGTGTTCGTATTCCTAAAGTCATGAATAAAATTAAGAAACACCTTATTTATAAGTATTCCATACTAGAACTTAATTGATTTCTAAAATAATTCATTCTGAAATTTTAGATAATTGGTAATTTTTAGATTCCTGTGCTATCCTTTGTATCTTCGAAGTTAGATTAGGAGACAGTTTTTGTCAGCTTGGGCCTAGTTTCTAAGGTAGTGATATCCAAAATTGCCATGTAAAATAATTAATGCCACTTAGTGTAGTTTTAAAGTATACTCTATAAAACAATTTTGTATTGATAAATATAAGAATGATATGAGTTAATAACATTGGACAGTCTTAAAAATAGAAAACTTGTGTTATGTAACTTGTAATTAGCTTATATTTGCAGATTATCTCCTCCTTCCCTCCCTCCTACATCCCTTCTTTGCTTCCTCCCTCCGTCCCTCTCTCTCTCCTTTTCTGCCTCTTTCCCTCCCCACTAGGTAATCCAAGTTAGACTTGAATGCCTGGGCTCCAGAAATCTACCCACATCAAGTTTCAAAATAGCTGGGACTGCAGACATGCACCACAGTGCCTGGCTATTATTTGTTGGTTCTCTTTACATTCACTAAATCTATAAAGAGTAAAACTGGAGTATTTTATTTATTAATAAAATTTTATTCATTTATCTCTTTTACAGACCTCGTCTCTGCCTGTTTCCCAGGTTGGAGTACAGTGGTATGATCATAGCTCACTGTAACTTGAAAGGCTTGGTTGGGCTCAAGGAATCTTCTTTCCTCAGCCTTCTGAGTAGTTGAGATTACAGGTGTGCATCATTCCCAGCCAATGTTTTTATTTTTTGTAGACTTAGAGTCTAGTTATGTTACCCAAGCTAGTCTCCAACTCATGGCCTCAACTAATCCTCCTGCATCTGCCTCCCAAAAGTGCTGGGATTATAGGTGTGAGTCACCCTGCCTGGCTAGAACTGGAGTATTAGTATTTTCCTTTGGCCACTTCTGATTTTTTTTGGTTCTTGGCCTTTAAAAATTAAAAAATTTTTTTGAGACAGAGTCTCACTTGGTCACCCTTGGTAGAGTGCTGTGGTGTCATAGCTTACAGCAACCTCAAACTCTTGGGCTCAAGCAATTCTCTTGCCTCAGATTCCCAAGTAGCTGGCACTACAGGCACCCAACACAATACCTGGCTGTTTTTAGAGACGGGGTCTCGCTCTTGCTCAAGCTGGTCTCGAAGGATTGCCTGAGCTCACAGCCCAAGGCAGGTGGATTGCCTGTGAGCTCAGGCAGTCCACCTGCCTTGGCCTCCCAGAGTTCTGGGATTACAAGCTTGAGCCACCATGCCTGGCCAGGTTCTTTATCCTCATAAGACAATCATGAAATAGGCTGTTTTAGTCTTCTACAGGTCACCAGCCAGTTCACCCAGCACCATTTGTTAACCAGGGAGTCTTTCCCCCACTGAATGTTTTTGATTGTCTTAACAAAGATCAAATGCTGATAAGTAGTTGGGTTCATCTTTTGGTTTTCTATTCTATTCTATAAATCTACTTCTCTGTTTTTGTGCAAGTACCATGCTGTTTTGATCACTTCGGATTTATAGGATAGCTTGAAGTCTGGTAATATGATACCTCCTAATTTGTTTTTATTTCTCAGTAATGTATTGGCTATTTGAGTTTTTTTCTGATTCCATATAAAATGAAGCACTTTTTTTTTTTTTAAATGTGACAGAGCCTCAAGCTGTCGCCCAGGTAGAGTGCTGTGGCATCCCAGCTCACAGCAACCTCCAACTCCTGGACCCAAGTGATTCTCCTGCCTCTGCCTCCCAAGTAGCTGGGACTACAGGCCCTGCCACAATGTCCGGCTATTTTTTGGTTGCATCCGTGCCATCATTGTTTGGTGGGCCCAGTCTGGATTCGAACCTGCCAGCTCAGGTGTATGTAGCTGGCGCCTTAGCCGCTTGAGCCACAGGCGCTGAGCCAATTTTTTTTTTTTTTTTTAAGAGTCTCACTTTATCACCCTCAGTAGAATGTTGTGGCATCACAGCAACCTTCAACTCCTGGGCTTAGGCGATTCTCTTGCCTCCGGCCTCCAGCTACCCTCCAGAGTAGCTGGGACTACAGGCGCCCACTGGCTATTTTTTGCTATTTTTTGTTGCAGTTAGGCCAGCGCTGCGTTCGAACCCACCACCTTCGGTATATGGGGCTGGCACCCTACCCACTGAGCCACAGGCGCTGCCTCTGAAGCACCATTTTTTTTTTTTTTTTGAGACAGAGCCTCAAGCTGTCGCCCTGGATAGAGTGCCGTGGCATCACAGCTCACAGCAACCTCCAATTCCTGGGCTCAAGTGAGTCTCTTGCCTCCGCCTCCCAAGTAGCTGGGACTACAGGCGCCCGCCACAACGCCCAGCCATTTTTTGGTTGCATCTGTCAATGTTGTTTTGTGGGCCTAGGCTGGATTCGAACCCGCCAGCTCAGGTGTACGTGGCTGGCGCCTTAGCCCATTGAGCCATAGGCGCCGAGCCTGAAGCACCATTTTTTTCCAAGCTCTTAAAAGTGTGACAGTGGTGCTTTAATAGGGATTGCATTAAATCTGTAGATTGCTTTGGGTAGAATAGACATGTTAACAATGTTGAGTCTTCCCAGCCATGAGCATGGAATGTTTTTCCATTTGTTAGCATCTTCAGCTGTTTCTTTTCTCAGAAAGTATCCAATGTGCTCAATACTACTATCCAGTGTACTCAATACTACTTAAATTCATGTGAATGGTAAGGAGAGAGAGGGAAGGGGAGGTGGGAGGTGGGAGGAGGAAGGGTATTTGGGGGACCTCACCTAATGTGCATGATGCATTGGTACATTTCAAAACTATTAAGATTATAATTGTGGGGGGCGGTGCCATTTACCAAGGGTGGTGGGTTCAAACCCGGCCCCGGCTGAACTGCAACAAAAAAATAGCTGGGTGTTGTGCCAGGTGCCTGTAGTCCCAGCTACTCGGGAGGCTGAGGCAAAAGAATTGCCTAAGCCCAGGAGTGGGAGGTTGCGGTGACCTGTGATAGTAATAATAATATAAAAAATAGTAATAATAATATAATTATGGGGTGGTGCCCATAGCTCAGTGGGTAGGGTGCCAGCCACATACACTGAGCCTGGCCCGGGCACAAAAAAATAGCTGGACGTTGTGGTGGGTGCCTGTAGTCCCAGCTACTCAGGAGGCTGAGGCAAGAGAATCACTTGAGCCCAAGAGTCTGAGGTTGCTGTGAGCTGTGATGCCAGGACACTGTACTGAGGGCGACCTGATGAGACTCTGTCTCAAAAAGGAAAAAAAGAATAGTGATGGATGGGCTCAATGCCTGTGGCTCAATGGGCTAAGGTGCCAGCCACGTATACCTGAGGTGGCGGGTTCGAATCCAGCCTGGGCCTGCCAAATAACAATGACGCCTGCAACCAAAAAAAAAAAAAAAATGGCCGTGTGTTGTGGTGGGCGCCTGTAGTCCCAGCTACTTGAGAGACAGAGGCAGGAGACTCGCTTGAGCTCAGGAATTGGAGGTTGCTGTGAGCTGTGATGCCACGGCACTCTCTCCAGGGTGACAGCTTGAGGCTCTGTCTCAAAAAAAAAAAAAAGAATAGTGATGGATGTATTAATCAGTTCATTGTAAGCATTTTATATTGTATATCAAATCAGTACACTGAACCCCATAAATGCATCAATGTACAGAGTTATTAAATAAAAAAAGAAAGAAGGAAAGAAAGAAATAGATTGGGCAAGGTTGGCTCATGCCTGTAATCCTAGCACTCTGGGAGGCCGAGGTGGGTGGATAGCCCGAGCTCATGAGTTTGAAAAGCCTGAGGAAAAGCTAGATTCCATCTCTACTAAAAATAGAAAAGGCAAGAGGACTGCTTCAGCCCAAGAGTTGAAAGTTGCTGTGAGCTATGATACCATGTTACTCTACTTAGCTTGAGACTCTGTCTCAAAGAAAAAAAAAAAAAACAAACAAACAAGAATTATGAGGGCGGCGCCTGTGGCTCATCGAGTAGGGCACCGGCCCCATATACCGAAGGTGGCGGGTTCAAACCTGGACTTGGCCGAACTGTAAAAAACAGAACAATATCCAGGTGTTGTGGCGGGCGCCTGTAGTCCCAGCTACTTGGGAGGCTGAGGCAAGAGAATCGCCTAAGCCCAGAAATTGGAGGTTGCTGTGAGCTGTGTGATGCCATGGCACTCTACTGAGGGCGATAAAGTAAGACTCTGTCTCTACAGAAAAAAAAATTATGAAATAAAATTTTTTTTAAAATTTTATTATTAAATCATAGCTGCGTACATTAGTGCAATCAAGGGGTACAATGTGCTGGTTTCATATAAAATCTGAACTATTTTCATCAAACTGTTTGACATAGCCTTCAGGGCATTTTCTTTGTTATTGTATGAAGACATTTGTATTCTGTATTTAGTAAGTTTCTCCTGTACCCTTCTAAGATGCACCATAGGTGTGGCCCCACCAAATACCCTCCTTCCACCCTAACCTCCCCCCTCCCCTCCCCTCCCTTGCCCCTTTTCCCATATTCTTGTGCTATAGTTGGGTTCCTTCATATGAAAGCTATAAATTAGCTTCATAGTAGGGCTGAGTACATTGGATACTTTTTCTTCCATTCTTGAGATACTTTGCTAAGAAGAATTATGTTCCAGCTCCATCCATGTAAACATGAAAGAGGTAAAGTCTGCGTCTTTCTTTAAGGCTGCATAGTATTCCACGGGAAATAAAATTCTTGGTAATAGGTCTTCCATATAAAAGCATCCCATGAATCAAAGAACCAGCCCGAATTTGGTAAGTAAAAACACTGTTATAGAACTAGTTTCTTGATTCCAAACTGGCTTCAGATACTAAGTCTAAGGGATAGACAATTATTCCTTTTGAATCATAGTTCTGTGTCAAAAGAAAAAAAAAAGAATTTTGACATAATACCAGTGACTTAATGTTAAAATTTCATGTTGTTTAATTTTTGGCTCAATGTTTTAAAATTTTTTCTACATTGAACATGTGTTGTTATTATTTTTTTCTTTTTGAGACAGAGTCTCACTTTGTTGCCCTCAGTAGAGTGTGCTGGTGTCACAGCTCACAGCAACCTCAGACTCTTGGGCTCAAGTGATTCCCTTGCATCAGCCTCCCAAGTAGCTGGACTATAGGTGCCCACCACAATGCCTGGCTGTTTTTTTGTTGCAGTTGTTATTGTTGTTTTAGCAGACATGGGCTGGATTTAAGCCCACCAGCCCCAGTGTATGTGGCCGGTGCCCTAACCTCTGAGCTATGAATGCTGAGTCAAAAAGCTAATTCTTCATCATAGCTGCATTGTAGAAAAGCAAAGAAGACTTTTGGTGCCCATAGCTCAGTGAGTAGGGAGCCAGCCACATACACAGAAGGTGGTGGGTTCGAGCCTGACCGGGCCTGCTAAACAACAATGACAACTGCAACCAAAAAAAAACAAATAAATAAAATGGCCGTGTGTTGTGGTGGGCGCCTGTAGTCCCAGCTACTTGGAAGGCTGAGGCAAGAGAATTACTTGAGCCCAACAGTTTGAGGTTGCAGTGAGTTGTGACCCCATTGCACACTACCAAGGGTGACATAGTGAAACTCTGTCTCAAAAACAAAAAAGGAAGGTGCCTGTGGCTCAAAGGAGTAGGGTGCCGGCATATAGGCCTGTATGCCGGTGGTGGTGGTGGGTTCAAACCCAGCCCCAGCCAAAAACTGCAAAAAAAAAAAAAATTAAAGGTAGTCATTCTATCAAAAATGATTAATATTTTAATATGTATAGTTTTAGTCATTTTTCTTTCTTTTTTTTTTTGCATTTTTTTTTTTGTTGGGGCTGGGTTTGAACCCGCCACCCTCAGTTAATGAGGCTGGCGCCCTACTCCTTGAGCCACAGGCACCGCCCAATTTTAGGCATTTTTCTAAGTAAACATGTATGTACATATATATACAGTACTTATATATGTACTGTATATGGTAACATAGAATAATACTGTACAAGAAGTATCTAAGGATATTTGATATTATCAATTTATTTATTTATTTTTTTTTGTAGAGACAGAGACTCACTTTATCGCCCTCTGTAGAGTACCGTGGCATCACACAGCTCACAGCAACCTCCAACTCCTGAGCTTAGGCGATTCTCTCGCCTGAGCCTCCTGAGTAGCTGGGAGTACAGTCGCCCGACACAATACCCGGCTATTTTTCTGTTTTGCAGTTCTGCGGAGGCTGGGTTTGAACCTGCCACCTTCGGTATATGGGGCCGGCACCTTACTCAATGAGCCACAGGCGCCGCCCGTATCAATTTATTTTTGCCTTGAAACACTCTGCCCCAGGTGAGAGTGCCATTGTGTCATAGCTCACAGCAAGTGATCTTCTTGCCTCAATCTCCCATGTCGCTGGGACTACAGGTGCCAGCCACAGTGCCTGGACAATTTTCTATTTTTTTTTTTAGTAGAGATGGGGTCTCTTGCTCAGGCTTGCCTTGAACTCCTGAGCTCCAGTGTTCTGCTTGCCTCAGCCTCTCAGAGTATTAGGGTTACAGGCATGAGGAACCACTCCCAGCCTCTTGAAACAGTCCCTTTTTTTTTTTTTTTTTGAGACAGAGCCTCAAGGTGTCACCCTGGATAGAGTGCCATGGCATCACAGCTCACAGCTGGGCGTTGTGGCAGGCGCCTGTAGTCCCAACTACTTGGGAGGCAGAGGCAGGAGACTCGCTTGAGTCCAAGAATTGGAGGTTGCTGTGAGCTGTGATGCCACAGCACTCTAGCCAGGATGACAGCTTGAGGCTCTGTCTCAAAAAAAAAAAAACAAAAAAAAACAAAAAAAACTGAGTCTCAAAGGTAACTTTTTCAATGATTTTATGCATTGGAATCCTATGTAGAGGTAGTAGTGTAACCTGATTTTCCTACCTGCTCATTTAGTTCTGTCTTTAATCCCTCTAGCAGTTCTTTGTTTTTGTTTTTTATATATACAAAACAGAAGGCAACTCTAGGGTAAATAGTTCCTTAGTTACTGCAGTTAATATCTGCTTGTACTAATCTAAGTATAGCGTAAAGCCTGTGGGAATGTGTATGACAGAAGAAAAATCTGACTTGTTTATTCCCTTCTTTGAAGATTAGGATCTTTTCTAGGAGAAAAATTTTAATGTGTATGTTTGACAATTATTATTATTTTTTTATTTAAGGTTTGTATTTTATTGTATATATATTAAATTTTACCTCAATAAAAAAATTTTAAAAAATGAGGAGGCACCATAGAGAAGGGAAAGCAGGAAGGAGCAACAAATTAGGGTTAGGGAAAGGTGCCCAGCTCATGTGGCACTAGAGTCTTTCCAGGGAGCACAGTAAAGCAGGGTGACGCGACCCGAAGAGGATTTAATTCCACTTGGGAACGCGAGGAGTTCTGACCACTAAATATGAGCATAAGTGAAAGCTCACGTAGTGACAATAGGACAGTATCATTCAGGCTAGAGCTGAGACTCTCTCAAAAAAACCAAAGAAACAAAAACACATTAGGTGAGAGCCTATCTCATGCCCTCCCTCCTTCTGCCACATGCCCCCCTCACGCTTTCCTCTACCCCTGAGCTGGACTATAATAGCGTTTTATTCATATGAGTATATAATTGTTTATATAGATTTCATATTAGTATGGAGTACATTGGATACTTACTTTTCCATTCTTGCAATACTTTACTAAGAAGAATGTATTTCAACTCCATCCAGGTAAATGTAAAAGATATAAAGTCTTTATCTTTTATTTATTTATTTATGTATTTATTTATTTATTTATTTATTTATTTGAGACAGAGAGCCTCAAGCTGTTACCCTGGATAGAATGCTGTGGCATCACAGCTCACAGCAACCTCCAACTCCTGGAGTCAAGCGAGTCTCTCTCTTGCTTCCACCTCCCAAGTAGCTGGAACTGCAGTCGCCCGCCATAACGCCCGGCCATTTTTTGGTTGCAGCCGTCATTGTTGTTTGGCGGGCCTGGGCTGGATTCGAACCTGCCAGCTCAGGTGTATGTGGCTGGTGCCTTAGCCCTTTGAGCCACAGGCGCCGAGCCAAGTCTCTATCTTTTTTAATGGGTGAATAATATTCCATGGTATACATGTACCACAGTTGGTTGATGGGCACTTAGGTTGCTTCCACAACTTGGCAATTATGAATTGAGCGACAATTATGATTCTCAAGTCAGTATCTTCCAGACATAGCGGGAGGAAGAGAATCTGGGAATAAAAAACATAAATATTTCGTCTCTTAGCAAGTAATTGCTTTTTTTTTGTAGGTATTGCAATTTGCCCAGGGCCAGGTTCGAACCTGCCACCCTCGGTATACGAGGCTGGCGCCCTACTCACTGAGCCACAGGCGCCGCCCAACATTTTGTCTCTTTAACTTGTGTATCTATTGTTCATATCTGCTTAGCTTAAAAAAGAAAAAAGAAAAACCCAAACTTTGTGTATCTGAAAGGTATGAGAGCAATAGCCAGTTCTCATTTGAGAATCTACCTTGATGGATTGTTTCAGAGGATATCCATTTTGTAACCAAATGAATGATGAAGTATTTTAGTCCATGGGTGTGGAACTTGAGGGCTAACTATAAGGGACTTGAGCATCTGTGGATTTTTATTTATTTATTTATTTTTTGTTTATTTTTGAGAAAGAGCCTCAAGTTATCGCCCTGGGTAGAGTGCTGTGGCATCACAGTTCACCGCAACCTCCAGCTCCCGGGCTCAAGCGATTCTCATGCCTCCGCCTCTCAAGTAGCTGGGACTATAGGTGCCCGCCACAACACCTGGCTATTTTTTTGGTTGCAGCTGTCATTGTTGTTTGGCCAGCCTGGGCTGGATTCGAACCTGCCAGCTCAGGTGTATGTGGCTAGCGTCTTAGCTGCTTGAGCCACAGGCGCTGAGCCTGTTTATTTTTTTTTGAGAGACAGAGTCTCACTTTGTCACCCTTGGTAGAGTGCTGTGGCGTCACAGCTCATAGCAACCTCCAACTCTTGGGCTTAGGCGATTCTCTTGCCTCAGCCTCCCAAGTAGCTGGGACTACGGCCACCCACCATAACGCCCAGCTATTTTTTTGTTGCAGTTTGGTCGGGGCCGGATTGAACCCACCATGGCCGGCGCTGTACCCCCTGAGCCACTGGGGCTGCCCGATTTTTTTTTTTTTTTTTTTTTTCTTGATACTAGATCTAGCTCTGTTGCCTGGGCAAGAATATAGTGGTGTCATCATAGTTCATTGCAACCTCAAACTCATGGGTTGAAGTGATTCTCCTGCCTCAACCTCCCTAGTAGCTGGGACTATAGGCACATACCATCATGCCTGACTCATGTTTTAAATTTTTTGCCTTACTGAGGTCTCACTGTTTTGCTTAGGCTGTTCTCAAAGTTCTGGCCTCAAGTGATCCTCCTGCTTCAGCCTCCCCAAATGCTAGGATTATAGGAGTGAGCACCAGACCTCGCCTGCTTCTCTGGATTTTGATATCTGAGTGGGGTTCTGTAAGTAATGGATACTGAGGAACAACTATGGATCCATCAGGTCTCTGCTTAAGCATCATTTTCTTTTTCTTTCTTTCTTTTTTTTTTTGATAGAGACAGAGTCTCACTTTATTGCCCTCGGTCGAATGCCATGGCATCACACAGCTCACAGCAACCTCCAACTCCCAGGCTTAGGCGATTCTCTTGCCTCAGCCTCCCGAGTAGCTGGACTACAGGTGCCCACCACAATGCCCGGCTATTTTTCTGTTTTGCAGTTCAGCCGAGGCTGGGTTTGAACCCGCCACCTTCGGTATATGGGGCCAGCGCCCTACTCGATGAGCCACAGGCATCATTTTCTTAGGGAAAATGCTTTCATAGTGCCATGTAACATTTTATAATTTGGGTAACTCAGGGTGGGAAGAGATTCTAAATCATCTAAGTCAACTCTGCTCCCCCCAAAGTTGAAGTCATCAGTCTTTCCTTGAACATATCCAATGATAGGAAACTAACTACCTACCATAACTCTGATTAGTATTTAAGACTGATGGTTAGAAAGTTTAATTTCAACTGAAATTTCTCCCTGGAACTTTTTTTTTTTTTTTTTTTTGAGACAGAGCCTCAAGCTGTCACCCTGGATAGAGTGCCGTGGCATCACAGCTCACAGCAACCTCCAATTACTGGGCTCAAGCGAGTCTCCTGCCTCTGCCTCCCAAGTAGCTGGGACTACAGGCACCCGCCACAACGCCCAGCCATTTTTTTTTTGGTTGCAGCTGCCATCGTTGTTTGGCTGGTCTAGGCTGGATTCGAACCCGCCAGCTCAGGTGTACATGGCTGGCGCCTTAGCCCGTTGAGCCACAGGCCCCGAGCCTCTCCCTGGAACTTTTATCTATCAGTCTTCTGTTATCGGGGCTTCCAAAAACAAATGTAATTTCTGTTTACAAATGTAATCTCTGAGTTGTCTCTGTGTCACTGTAATTATCCCTAGATCCTTCAGCCCTCTTGGGAAGGTAATTAGATATGCTAGAAAGATAGAGTTTGAGGACTGTGTTAGTTTCCTAGGGCTGCCATAACAAATAAGCACAAACTTAGTGGTTTAAAACAATAGTAATTTATTCTCTCAGTTCTAGAAGCCAGAAGTCCAGAATCAATGTGTCCATAGGGCTGTGCTTCCTTGGGAGGATTCTGTTCTTTGCCCCTTTTAGCTTTTGGTGGCATTCCTTGACTTGGTGCTGTGTCACTTTAGTTTCTGCCTCCATGGTCACATTGTTTCACCTGCTATCCATATATCACTATTAGAAGGACACTTACCACTGGATTTAGGACCTACCTAGAAAATTCAGGATGGTCTCATCTCAAGATCCTTAATTTAATTATATCTGCAAAGGGCCTTTTTTCCAAATAAGGTAATGTTCACAGATTAGGGGATGGGCATATCTTTTTGGGAGCCATCACCTTGGGCTTAAATCATGATAATGCCACTTATTAGCTTTGCGATCTTGTGCATGTAACTTAACCTGAGTCTGAATCTCATTAATTTTAAGACGTGGATAATAGTGTCTTTTTCACTGATTTGTGAAGATACAGAGAAAGTTCATGTGAAGTACTTGGCAGCTGGTAGTACTCCTGTACACCTTGCCTACCTTCCACATACCAAACTGCCTTGAACCTACTATACTTTGTCATGTGTGGCCTAGAAACTGGCAGGAATTGTAAGACTGATCTGATAAATACAGACTACAGTGGCTCTGATTTTTCTGTGTTTGGACACCATTTAGCCCATTGTGATATAGCCCAAATTTGAATTAGGTTTATCTGTAGCCATATTATAAGGTTGGCTCATTAAACTTAGAATTGGTTAAAATCCCCCAAAACGTTTTCATTTGCGGTTAAACCTGTATTTCGTAATTAGGCATTTAGATCTAAATGCATACTATCATGTTACATTGTGTGTTATACAAGTGTTACATTGTCAAGTTGTAGGGCCTAGTGGATGGTAGGAGGTCAGTTAATGTTGAATTTAATGTTGCTGTGTGGTTTAAAGGAGTATTTAAGCTTATTTGGTGCTATTCAGAGAATTTTTTTTTTTTTTTTTGAGACAGAGCCTCGAGATGTCCCCCTGGGTAGAGTGCCGTGGCATCGCAGCTCGCAGCAACCTCCAACTCCTGGGCTCAAGTGATTCTCCTGCCTCCGCCTCCCAAGTAGCTGGGACTACAGGCGCCAGCCACAACGCCCCGCTATTTTTCTGTTGTTGTTGCAACAACCATCAGTTGTTTGGCGGGCCCAGGTTGTATTCGAACCCGCCAGCTCTGGTGTATGTGGCTGGCGCCTTAGCCGCTTGAGCCAAAGGCGCCAAGCCCAGAAAATATTTTTTAAAGAAATGCTGTGATGTTGGCTGGGCACGGTGGCTCACGCCTGTAATCCTAGCACTCTGGGAGCTGAGGTGGGTGGATTGCTTGAGCTCACAAGTTCCAAACCAGCTTGAGCAAAAGCGAGACCCTATCTCTACTAAAAATAGAAAAAGTGAGGCAAGAGTATTGCTTGAGCCCAAGAGTTTGAGGTTGCTGTGGGCTATGATGCCACGGCACTCTACCTAGGGTAATAGCTTGAGACTCTGTCTCAAAAAGAAAAAAAAAAAGAAGAGAAATGCTGTGATGAATACAAAAAGGGAGAGTTACCACTGGAATAGCAAGTATTATTTATGCCGTGCAGATGGATGACATCTAGAGTCTCCCGCAATCAAGTATTCTTCCAGGTAGTTAGTGGCTGATCACTTGTAGGTTGATGGACAGCTTACTTTTTTTTTGAGACAGAGTCTCATTATGTCACCCTTGGTAGAGTGCTGTGGTGTCACAGTTCACAGCAATCTCAGGCTCTTGGGCTTAGGTGATTCTCTTGCCTCAGCCTCCCAAGTAGCTGGGACTACAGGCGCCCGCTACAACGCCCGGCTATTTTTTTTGGTTGTAGTTGTCATTGTTGTTTGGTGGGCCTGGTGTGGGTTTGAACCCACCAGCTCCCGTGTATATGGCTGGCGCCCTAGCTGCTGAGCTTTAGGCGCCGAGCCGTGACAGTTTACTTTTGATGCTCCTGTCAGATGTGAGGTGTGTACCCACTGCTAATATAACAGATATGAATCTAATGATTTTTCACATCTGTTAGTATTTTTTTGAATTTGCATTTAAAAGACTGGAGAAATATGTAAAATGGTATTTTAAAAACATCTAGTTTTGAGTATTATATATACATGGTTAAAAGGTCAAATAATATTAAAAGGAACACAGTGAAAAGTGAGTTTCTCTTCCATAGTTTCCCTTTCTCAAAGCCAGTTTCTTGCATATAGGTAGGCTAAAAGTAAAAATGTGTATATATGTTCCTGCTTTTTAAAGATAAATGGTAGCATGTGGTCCTCTAGAAAGTGCTTTTTTATTATACTTTATTATTATTATTATTTTTTTTTTGAGACAGAGCCTCAAACTGTCACCCTAGAGAGAGTGCTGTGGCATCACAGCTCACAGCAACCTCCAATTCCTGGGCTCAAGCGAGTCTCCTGCCTCTGCCTCCCAAGTAGCTGGGACTACAGGCATCCGCCACAACGCCCGGCCATTTTTTGGTTGCAG
>CAUYRH010071085.1:0-10327 GCA_963574655.1 Perodicticus potto | reverse complement strand
GAGACGGGGAAAGACCGGGAGAGGAACGGAGAGAGCTTCTCTCTCCCCACTTGAAATCTCTCCCTCTACCAGGAGCTTTGGTGTTTTCTGTATTCTTTTCTGTAAATCAATTCTGTCTTACCACGGAGGGGTGCGGGGGGGAAAATAATGTAATGAAGAATAATAAAATACATATATTTAAAAAAAAAAAAAGAAAAAGAAAATATAGCTGCTGTCATGATTTTATACAAATGTGTTCTGTGATGTGTGATGGATGATAAGGTCCATTATTAACATATATAGAACTGTCAGGAAGAAAATTCTCATCGTAATTTCCCCACATGATCATTAGTAGATTTGTCATCAAAAATCTTGGAGGCCAGAAATCAGTGTATTGAAATGTTCAAAGTCAAAGGAGAAACATAAATGTTCTGTCAACCAAGAATTTTATATCCAACAAATTATTCTTTAAAAATAAGGGAGAAATTAAGGCATTTCCAGATAGCCAAAAGCTGAGTACCACCAGACCTGCCCTTTCCCATTGAAAAGAATGAACATGAGACAGGAACTCAAAGCTTTATGAAAAAATAAAGGTGTCTGGTAAAGGTAAATACATGGACAATTATAAAAGCTAGTTCTATTTTTGTTTCATAGATGATTTAAGAGAACAATGTATCAAAAAAGCCTGTTATTAGTTCTGTTTTTGGACACACAGTGCATACGCGTGTAATCTGCTTACAGTAAGAACTGAAAGAGCAATTATACAAGAAGGAAATAAAATGTACTTAAATTGAAAAGGAGGATATAAAGTTATCAGTTTGCAAATGACGTCTTTTATGTAGAAAATACTTAAGAGTCCACAAAAGAACTGAAGCAAATTTAGCAAAATATTAGGCATATGGATTCTCAAGGAACTCCAAATAAACAAAGCGATCTTGAAAAAGAACATACTTTTAGGTCTTACACTTCCTGTTTCCAAAACTCATTACAAGCACCAGTGTTCAAAACAGGGTGGTACTGTCATAGACAGATTTAGAGAGCAATAGAATAGAATACTGAGCTTGGAAATAAACATACTCATGGATGGCTAAATAATTTTCAAGGATGCCATTACCGTCCAGTGAGGAAAGGACAGTCTCTTCGGCAAATGGTACTGGGGTACCTGGACATCCACAAACAAGAGAATAAGACCTGACATAAGACCATACACAAAAATTAACTAAGTGAATTCAAGACTCAAATGTTAGGGACTAAAAATCTACAACTTCAAGAAGAAAACATAAGAAGAAAGCTTCAGGAGATTGGTTTTGACATGGATTTTTTTTTGGCTATAACTCCAAAAGCACAGGCTACAAATTTAAAGTAGGTAATCTGAACCACATCAAAATCTAAAAGATCTGTGTATTAAAGTACACAACAGAATCAAAGGCAACCTGTAGAGGGGGAGAAAATACCTACAAATCATATACCTGATAAAGGTCCACATCTAGAATATATAGAAAACTCCCATATGTTAACAATAAAATAAATAACCCAATTAAACAACAGCCAAAGGACTTGAATAGATATTTCTCCAAAGTTAATATGCAAATAGCCAACACACTCATGAAAAGATGTTCAACAACACTAATCATCAGGGTAATACGAATCAAAATCACAGTGAAAAACCACTTTATACTCCTTAGGATGGCTACTATCCAAATAGCAACAGAGAATAGTAAGTGTTGGTGAAGATGTGGGATTCTTGTGCACTGGTGGAGGGAATGTACAATGGTATCACCACTGTGGAAAATGTGGTAGTTCCTCACAAAATGAAATTTCCACGTGATCTTTCAATCCCATATCTGGGTATATACCCAAAAGTATTAAAAGCACAATCTCAGAGAGGTATTAGTCCACCCACGTTCATAGCAGTGTTATTCATGATAACCAAAAGGTGGAAGCAACCCAAGCCTTCATCAATAATGAGTATGATGAAACCAAATATGTTCTACCAATACAATGGAATGTTATTCAAACTTAAGAAGGAAGGAGATAGATTCTGATGCATCCTAGCACAAGGATGAAAGTTGGGGACATTGTGCTAAGCCAGTCTCAAAAGATAACTGCCTAAGCACACATATATAAGGTACCCAGAGTACTCAAATTAATGGAGGCAGAAAGTGGAATGGTGATTGCTGGGGGAGAGGGATAGTAATTAGGGAGTTGTTGTTTATTGGGTAGACAGTTTCAGCTTTATAAGATGAGTTGTGTAGGTAAATGGTGATGACATTTGAACAACAAAGAGAAGGCACTTCAAGCTACTGAACTGTACACGTAAAGGGTGCAAAGGTGGGAGATTTTCTGTTATATGTATTTTAGAAGAATCAAAATGAATAAGATTTTAAAAACTTAATTAAAACATTGATGGAAAATAAAGTCAGGGATGTAGGGCAACTGTTAGCAGCAGTTTCAATTGATGAAGCCACTTTGGAAAAGATATTTGGTGATTACAATGCATGCCCCATGGTCCAGGACTCTCTTTTAGGGACACATCCAACAGAAATGCCTAAATATATCTCCAGAAAGGAAGGTACATGGATGTTCTTCACAGAACTGTGGATCAGAGCCCCAAACTGGAAGGAACAAAAATGTGCACAGTAGCATGGGTTAATGTACTGCTCTATATCCACACAACGGTGTAATATGTGGAAATGTGCATAAGAATGTGCAATGTGTGACGAATAAGGAAGCTCATGAACCATACTGAGCTGAAGAAGCCAGATATGGAAGAGTTTATGCTCAATGGTTCACTTTATATAAACTATAGCACCAAGAAAAATTAAGTGGTGCTGGTAGAAGTCAGGGTAGTGGTTTTCTTTGTGGGAGGGGCTATACATTGGATAGGTGCCCAGGAGATTTTGGGGGTGCTGAGTGCCAGATACAGGATGTGTTCAATATGTGGGGAAAATTATTTTAAATAGTATATTCATGTGCATTACATTTAAATGAAAAAATTTTAAGGTAAAACATCAGATCAAGCCCAGAATAAAAGAGGGTCTCTCAGCTGGTGGTGCCTTTCCCACTAAAGATAAGTTCATGGTAGAGGGAGACTGAACCAGGCTCTAAGCACTACAGCAGAGTCAGGGTGAGAGCTGAGGCCCAGGGCTCCAGCATGCTACTAGTGAGCTACATTACAGCCACATCCACCTGAGTGCCAGGATCACCATTGCTCCCTACCTGCCTCTCAAGGTGAGCCAGGGCCCTGCCACTCCCCACACACCCTGCCTACTCTTTCCCTGATGCAAATCATTCATTTGCTCTGACAAATTTGTAAGAAAACCCCAATTGTTCAGAATAACTTTTGGTATGAGACCCTCTGCCTGTGACTTTCTGGCTAAAAGTAGGAACTGATGTAGAGGAGCAGAGGAAAGTGGGCGCCAATAGTATCCCCCACAGAGGTCAGTGAGTGCTGACATTCAAGTGCTTGGCAGGCTTAGCGGGGCATGACTTTCCTAGCTGTCCTGACCAAGGCAGGAGTGTGGAATATTTCAAAGGCTTTGAAATATTTCCAACATGGGTCATAAAAGAGGGACATTTCTGGTCAATTCCATACTCCTTCCGGGTCCCCACAGAGACCCATAACTGGGATAGTGGCTTTTGCTGTGTTAGATTCTGGGGCTTCCTGAGACCTGGGTCTGGAGTGGCTTCTGACCCTTTCCTGATGTCTGTGAATCTCTCTTCCCATGTGAGGAAGGAGGTGGCCATGGCCTGTATGGGGCAGAGCACACGGGTTTGGCTTCACACCAGCTCCCAAGGCTGAGTCTGGGTCTGACAAACAGCAGCTCTGTGCTCCAACTCATTTAACTTCTCTGGGCCTCGCTGTACCTGCCTGAAAAATGGGGCTGAGACTGCAAGCTACCTCATAGGCTGTGGTGAGGATTACTGGGCTAGATAATGGAATGGGCATAGAAAGCACTCTGGCTCCATGAAGGTCTGTCAGTAAAACATGAGGACAAAGACCTGGGCCTCCCCCTAATGGTGGTTGTTGAGGCTTCACATAGTAGGCTGGTGAATGGACCTCTTCTTCCTGTGTTTGAACCCTACTCATTCACAGGAGGCCCAGAGGCCATGCAGATGGGTATTATGAGGTTGTAGGATAGCATATCATTCAGACCAATTAAAGTCCATTTCATAAATCTGGGAGCATTTAAGTTGGGTGCATATATATGAAAATTGAAATGTCCTCTTGTTGTAATTGTTCCCTTGACCAATATGAAGTGACCATCTTTGTCTTTCTTTCTTTTTCTTTTTTTTTCTTTTTTTTTTTTTTGGTGATGGTTTATTCTTTTCATGATTCTGCTAATTTCTTAAAACAACCTTATTGCAGTATAACTTATTTTCTATAATTTCATTCATCTTAAGTGTACAATCCAAAATACTGCCAGGCTTATCAATACTCTCAATTAATGTGAATGGCTTAAATTGTCCTCTAAAGAGGCTCAGGATGGCTGACTGGATATATCTTTGTCTTTCTTAATTATAGTTATTTAAATCCACTTGTACCTGAAAATAAGATTGAGAGCCTTCCTTTCTTCTGATTTCCATTTGCCTGAAATATTGTTTTCCAACCTTTCACCCTAAGGGTTGAAAGGTTATGTTTTGTCCATCAAGGTTAGATGTGTTTCCTTCAGACAACATGCACATGACTTGTGCTTTTTTCTTTTTTTTGTATCCAATAAGCCAGGCTGTGCCTCTTCAGTGTAGAATTCAAGTCATTTACATTTATTGAGAGAATTTATATGCTTGGTGAAGTTCTATTCATCTTATTTTGTGAAATTCATTTGCTTAGTTTATCCTTTGTGCCATAGTGGAAGCTAGGTTTTGTCCTTTAGTTTCTGGGTATTTACTTGCTGGTGTTCCATTGTGATGGTCAGTGTGGAGAACAGGTCTGAGTATTTCCTGTAGAGCCAGTCTTATGCCACATTTCCTCAATGTTTGCATGTCAGTAAAATATTTGATTTCTCCATTGAATTTGAAGCTTAGTTTAGCAGGATATAGAATCCTGGTACAGAAAAATTGTTTTGCTTTAGCAGATTAAAGTGAGATGGCCACTGCCTTCTGGTTTGAAAGGTTTCAGATGAAAAGTCTGCTGAATTTGCCCCTGTAGGTTAATTTGGGCTTACTACTGGATGCTTCCAAATATTTCTCTTTGGTTTTGACTTTGGACAGGTTCACTACGATGAGTCCTGAAGAGGTTCTGTTTGTGTTGAGACAACCCAGGGTTCAATATCCCTCTAAAAGGAGTGTGGTGGAAACTTTGGTGATGCTTGGGAAATTTTCCTTTATGATATCCTCTGGGAGGTTTTCCTCCTTTGGGTTGTTCTTCTTCCCCTTCAAGGATACCTATAATTTGTATGTTTGAACACTTCATGAAGTCCCATAATCCTCTAAGTGATTTCTCTGCTCTTTTGCTCTTCTTTTCTGCCTCTTTATTATTATTTTTTTATTTTGCAGTTATTGGCTGGGGCCAGGTTTGAACTCACCACCTCCAGTATATGGGGCCAGCACCCTACTCCTTCGAGCCACAGGTGCTGCCCTTTTCTGCGTCTTTAAATGCCTGGGTTAGCTCAAGAGTCTTATCCTCTAGCTATGAGATTCTTCTCCATAGTCTCATATGTTATTGACATTTTCTATTGAATCTTAAAGTCCCCTGATTGACTCCTTCAATTCTTTAATCTCCAATAAATCCTTTCTAATATCATCATAGTTTTCATTCACTTGGGGGGTCAGTTTTTGGATTTCCTTTCAGTGATTTTCCACTTTCCCTTAATGACCTTCATTGTTTTGGCCATCCATACTTTAAATTCCCTTTCTGTCATTTCCATAATTTCTTTATAGGTGGTATCCTCTGTGGTAGCCACCTCATTATCCCTTGGGGGGCGGGGGCTGATATCTTCTGGGTTTTATGGGCTGCCAGAATTTTTCTATTGATTCCTCCTCATTTGTGTTTTCTTCTTGTTCACTCCCTTCAACATTTTCCTCTCACTTTCTGCTTCTCTTTAAATTACCTACTCTCTGTGCTTAGGTGTTGAAGTGGCCTTTTGATATAAGGGCAAAAGGAAGAGAAAGGAGTCAGAAGGGAGAAAAGAAATAAAAAGAAAAAAAAGGGGGGGGGATGAAAGTAAAAAAAAATTTAAAAAAGAAGAGAAGGAGGATGTAAATTGAAAGAGTAATAGTAGTATTTGGCCAAGTGCTTTGACCCACACCCACAATCTCTGGGTGAATCTCTGGACTCTGAAAGACCCAGCTGGGTGGATTCCTCAAGGTCAGAAGTTCCTTACCAACTTGATAAAAAGCAAGATGCCACCTTCAACAAATATAGAAGAAAATCATCAGTATGTCACAGTGGGGACCTACCAGTATTATCCTTACAAAGGTGAAAGCTATAAGGACACCCTTGAGCTATGCCAATGCTGTGACACTCTAGCCCAGGCCTCAGAGAGAGGCTCTGTCCCATAAGTAGAATATATAATAAAAAAGAATAAAATATATCAGAAAAATATAATAAAATAGATAATGATAATTAAAAATAAAATTATATAAAATGTTAAAAAAGGGATATTTTAGTTGTTTAAGAAATTCATGACAGAAAGATGAGAAAAGTAAAACCATCTCTACAAAAGGAAAGAAACAGAGAAATAGAAAAGTGCAAAAGAAAAAAAGGAGCAGAAATACTATAGCAAGAGTGCAGCCCTTCATATTGAATAAAGTAAAAATGGAAAATTGTGGTATACCTTTTGGGGGCAGGACATAATTTTAAGAGGGTCTTTAACAAATGCAATCAATGTAACCTGGTTCTTGTAACCTCAGTGAATCCCCAACAATAAAAAAAAACACAAAGAATTAAAAGGGAAAAAGAAAAAAAAGCAAAAATTTTAAAAATTTATATATTTATATTGTAATATATTGCCCGGACACCAGTTAGTGCTCCAAGAACATAGGAAAAAAGAGAATAAAGATATATAATGCAATATATTTTCTAAACACCAGGTGGTGCTCTGGGGTTAGAAGACACAAAACAACGCCAGCTGGTTCTACTCACTAAGATGGGGGCCAGACGCCACTTTCTTGTTGCCTAGGAGACCCAGTCCCATCTTTCTGAATTATTTGCCCTCAACTGGGGATTGGTTGTTTCCCTGACATTCAATCCCCGCAGGGCTGGGAGCCTGAAGCTCTTGCCAGACTTCTTAGAAGACATGTCACAACCTTTGAAACAGTGCTACTTGGTCATAAAGTGGCTTTCCCAAGGGCGCAGGAGCGGCCCAACTCACCCCAATGTAGCTTCTTGAGCTCAGCAGGTACACCAGAACTGGACAGATGCTGGGACCCTCTGGGCTATTCCTCCTGGGTGAACCTCCCACAATGGTGGTGCTCTGCTAGGGGCAAAACTGATGAGAGTTCCACCTCACCCAGGGGTTCAAAGCCAGTCACCCAGAAAAAAAGGTGGTCTGTGCATACTCTTGTGATATCTAACATAATAGATAAGCAAAGAGTCCTAACAAAATCAGCATGTGGCCCGAGGACTGCAGATTGGACACCCTTGCAAGTTTACCACAGCTAGAGATATGAGGTATTGTACTACAGTTGAGGGAGGAGGTCTCTTACCAATAGAAAAGGGAGGAAACATGCTAAATGAAAATACAATAACAGACACACTACAAATAATGTTAAGATGACTTGGTATTCACATTAAACATTAAGGCTACCCTAAAGAACAAGTTTCAGAGAGGCCCAGATCCACGTGTTGTGCGCAAGGTTCAGAAATGCCATTGAACAGATCTTAAGGCTCAGGAGGAAGGCATTGTATCTGTTTTGTTCACTCTCTCTCCCCAGGACATAGCACAGTGCTCTGGAAGATCATGGGTGCTTATTAAACATCTGAGCAAAGAAATGAATACATAAATCTTTAAGGCAACTTAAGAATTTCCCTTCACTAAAACAGATCTCTCTCTTTCTCTCTCTAACACAAATCTCTATACCCCACCCTCGCAAAGGTAAACGGAACTCAATAGGTTGCCAATTTTTTTTTTGTCCACTACCACTCCCAGAAGCAATACATTCTCAAAGTTACTGCCACCATGCTAAGTTACTGGAAAGCCCCCTACCTCTCCGATAGCCCCTTCTTATGATTCTTTCTTGGACCCTGTTCCACAAGACACTGCACCTCAATTTGGAGGCTCCTGGACAAAGCAACCAGCCCTAGATTCCACCTGCCAAGTCTGGACAAACTAAGAATGAATGATACTAAGAAAAAGAGAAGAAACTCCCTTCTGACAGGTTCTTAACTGCATGTCTGATGTAGGCTTAGGAAGCAGATGAAAGAACAAGAGCTTTAGGACCACATCTGGACAAATGAGGCTGCTTACAATAGATTGAAAGGCAATGCAGTGCCCTTTTCTGGGTATCACATCATTTATGACATGGCACCTTTGGAAGGGGCCCCTGATGACAAAGCAGACATTGGAAAGACCACATGAAACTGAATAAAATATAAGCACTGGGCAAGTATGGCTCATCATGCATTTTTTAAAGTGCTGGTGTGCAGAGAAGGACAGAGAATTAGTTCTTATCAGCCAGACACATAGCATTTCTGTAAGTGGTTGAAACCGTCTTTCCAGTCACCTCAGGGCTTCCATATTCAAAAACCAGGCAAGAACACAACTGAGACTGCAAGATGCTTTTCTATTTCTAGTTAGTATGGCCAAAGGTTTATCTGTTTTATTTATTTTTTCAAAAAACCAACTCCTTATTTCATTAATTTTCTGAATGATTCTTTTGTTTTCAATTTCATTGATCTGTGATTTAATTTTGGAAAGTTCTTTTCTTCTGCAGGGTTTAGGCTTAGATTGTTCTTTTTCCAATTCCACAAGATGGCTTGTGAGTTTGTTGATGCACTCTCTTTCTGTATTTCGAATGTGGGCATCTAAAGCGATAAATTTTCCTCTTAGAACTGCTTTTGCAGTATCCCACAGGTTTCGGTAGCTTGTGTCTTCATTTGTTGTTATGCTCAAGGAAGTTAGTGATTTCCTGTTTTATTTCTTCCTGCACCCAACTGTCATTCAACAGAAGGTTCTTTAATTTCCATGCCTTTGTGTGGGGTTGAATATTTTTGTTGGAGTTGAGTTCCACCTTTAGTGCCTTGTGGTCTGAGAAAATACAAGGTAAAATTTCAATTCTTTTGATTCTGTTGAGGGTTGTTTTGTGTCCTAGGATATGATCAATTTTGGAGAATGTTCCATGGGCTGATGAGAAGAATGTATATTATTTATCTGTGGGATGGAGTGTTCTATATGTGTCTATCAAGCACAGTTGTTCTAGGGTCTCATTTAAATCCCTTACATCCTTGTTTAATTTCTGTTTAGAGGATCTGTCTAGCTCAGTAAGAGGAGTGTTAAAGTCCCCTGTTATTATGGTATTATAGGATATCATATTGCTCAGACTGAGTAACATTTGTTTCAAGAGTCTAGGAGCAATTGGGTGCATAAATATTTAAAATTGAAACATCTTGTTGTATTTTTCCCTTGACCAATATAAAGTGACCATCTTTGTCTTTTTTGACTTTAGTTGCTTTATATCCACATGTATCTGAAAATAAGATTGCAACTCCTCTTTTCTTCTGAATTGTTTGCCTGAAAAATTGTCTTCCAACCTTTAACTCGGAGTTTAAATCTGTCGTTTGAAGCTAGGTGTGTTTCCTGCAGACAGCAGATGGATGGCTTGTGTTTTTTAATCCATTCAGCCAATCTATACCTCTTTAGTGGGGAATTCAAGCCATCAACATTTATTGAGATAATTGGTAAGTGTGGTAGTGTTCTATTCATCTTATTTTGTGAGAGTCCATTGCTTAGTTTTATCTTTTGCATCAGTGTAGAAGTTTGGTTCTGTCCTTTCATTTCTGAGTTCTTACTTTGCTGTTGATCCATTGTGATAGTCAGTGTGTAGAACAGATTGAAGTATTTCCTGTAGAGCTGGTCTTGTTGTGGCGAATTTCCTCAATGTTTGTGTATCAGTAAATGATTTGATTTCTCTGTCAATTTTAAAGCTTAGCTTCACATGATATAGAATTCTGGGCTGGAGATTGCTCTGTTTAAGTAGATTAAAGGTGGATGACCACTGTTTTCTTCCTTGGAAAGTTTCATTAGAGAAGTCTGCAGTCACCCTGATAGATTTGCCCCTGTAGGTCAACTGGCGCTTACTCCTGGCAGCTTGAAGAATCTTTTCTTTTTTCTTCACTTTGGATAGGTTCATCACAATGTGTCTTGGGGAAGCTCAGTTAGAGTTGAGGTGACCTGGGGTCCGATATCCC
>CAUYRH010071084.1:0-14013 GCA_963574655.1 Perodicticus potto | reverse complement strand
CCCTATTCCTTTGAGCCACAGGCGTCGCCCTATATTTCTCTCTAATCTCCTGTACACTTGCACACTCATAACTCCGGAAACCCTTTTCTGTGTCTGATTAAATTCAAATACCCTTTTCATCAGGTTTAACTTGAAAGTTATCAAAATGAAGTTCTGGTAAAGAAAACAAACACATTGTAGGGAGTTTTACTTCAGATGTTTCATAATTAGCCTTAAACATTCAAATATTTTACATCTTATCAAGATAATTCGTGCATTGCCAGGGATGGTGGCTCAGGCCTGTAATGGGAGCGCCCTGGAAGGCCACGTCGGGAGGATCCCTTGAGCTCAGGAGTTCATGACCAGCCTACCAAGACTTAGACCTCGTCTCCACTAAAAATAAAAAAAAAAAAAAATAGGTGGACATTGTGGTGGGCACCTGTATTCCCAGCTACTTGGGAGGCTGAGGCAGGATGATTGCTTGAGCCCAGGAGTTTGAGGTTGCTGTGAGCTAGGCTAATGCCATGGCACTCTAGCCTGGGCAACAGAATGAGACTTTGTCTCAAACAAAAAACGTCCTTTCATTGTCTTGATTAGAATTTTTTATCACTTAGGGAAACTGAGTTTTAAATAGCTTAAGGTTTTTATATCTATGCTATTTTCTGTATTGTTTTTGAGAATTTTTGATTATCACACTGATTAAATGAATAATTATCATTTTATATTATTCTATGATTCTGTCTTGATCCAATGTTTGGAAGCCTTTCACCATTCTCTTTATGCTTTAGTCTCCCAAAACTCTACTAAAATTCCTGGTCCCCATGGGAAACAGTTTCCAGTTGGAATGTTCACTTAAAGACAATGTTATGTTCATTTAAAAATATATACATTACATATATAACCCCACACATGTGTATGAAGTCATTATAAATACATAAATATCCTGATATAAATAAATAACGTATCTATACATATTTTGGCACAAAGCCTTTTTTTGTAATTTTTTCTTAACTCTATATCTTTGATTTCTTTATATGTATATAAATACATAAAATATAATAATATATAATATATTATAATATAATATAATTATAATATATAATATAATATGACATAATATGTAATATATTTATATATATAAATATATATATCTGTCTATATATTTTAATTGCCTGCATAGAACTTCATAGTCCGTGTACACCATTTTTTTTCACATTGATTCATGTGTTCCCTTGAAATCTTCTAAATAATTGTAACAGGGTTTGCTCCCTGATTGTTTTATTTTTTTATTTTTATATTTCAGATGAATATGAGGGTACAAATGTTTAGGATACATTGTTTTAGTTTGTAAGATAGAGTTCAAGTTGTAGTTGAGCCCTTCACCCACGGGACATTCTGTTTGCCCTCATATTATGTCCATTAGGTGAGAGTACAATTCCTTCTCCCTCCTTCCCTCTCTCCATATTCCCCTTCTCCTCCATCTCACTTGAATATACTTGTGGTTTTCCTCCCTGTGGGCATGTATCTGTTCATGTATTGGTTTCATATTAGTTTTAGTACATTAGATACTTGCTTTTCCATTCTGTGATACTTTTCTATGGAGAATGTGTTTCAACGCTATACAAGCAAATACAAAAGATGTAAAGTCTTCATGCTTTTATGGCTAAATAGTACCCATGGCATACAAATACCATGGTTAGTTAATCCATTCATGAGTTGATGGGCACTTGGGTTGCTTCCATGTCTTGATGATTGTGAATTGAGCTGCAATAAGCATTCTAACACAAATGTCTTTGTGGTAAATTTTTTTTTTTCTTCTTCTGGGTAGATGCCTAATAAGGCGATTGTGGGATCAAATGAAAAGTCTACTTTTAGTTCTTTGAGAAGTCTCCATGCTTCTTTCCATAGAGGTTGTATTAGTTTTTCAATCCCACCAGCAGTGTGTATGCAATTTTTGAACATGTATCAGGTGTACAAAGGTATTCACCAATTTTTATGTTTTACACGTTACAACAAATGACTTTAATTCCTGTGTACATATATAACATTTCTAAAAAAATAGATTTCTTAAAGTGTAATGTGTGTTTTTAAGTTTGTTAGAAATTGCTAAAATGTCCTGTAAAGTACTTGGAGTTTGTTCCCTCCTAACAGCGTAGGAGGATTTTTTCTTCCTACACCATTTTTTTGTCAGTCTAATGCAAGAAAATGTCTTCTTGGTTTTATTTTATATTTGATTCATGAATAGCGAAGTTAAATAACGTTTTTAATCCACTTGTAGTTATTAATCTGTAAATAGTTGCTGTCTTTCTCTTTTGGGTGGTCTGGTTTTTCTTTTCTAAGAGAATTTTATATATTTATTTGGTTATCAAATGGGCTGTGAATATGCTTTTACTCAGTCTCTTGCTGGTATTTTAACTGCATATAGGAATGATTTGCTATATAGATACTGTGCTTTAAAAAGCATCTTCTAAGAAAGAATGGGCTTTTTTCTGTTCCCTCCTTATGAAAATTCCTTCTTACTCAGCAGCTGCAGGGCATAGCATTAAACTCAAAGGGTTAACTGGTATTGAGAAAAAGAAAAAGAACTTCTGACATTCAGCCGCTAGACAGGTATTGCTAGGACTGCCTTGACACTCAAAGCTAGTCGTTGGTATTCTCCTTTGCTTGTCTTTCTTTCTTTCTTTCTTTCTTTTTTTTTTTTTTTGCAGAGACAGAGTCTCACTTTATCACCTTCGGTAGAGTGCCGTGGCGTCACACCGCTCACAGCAACCTCCAGCTCCTGGACTTAGGCAATTCTCTTGCCTCAGCCTCCCGAGTAGCTGGGACTACAGGCGCCCGCCACAATGCCCGGCTATTTTTCTGTTTTGCAGTTCAGCCGAGGCCGGGTTTGAACACACCACCTTCAGTATATGGGGCCGGCGCCCTACTCGATGAGCCACAGGCACCACCCCTATTATTAAATATAAACGATATCACAGTATATCAACATCAGACAAGGCCACTCTGTGACTATGATGAATCAACACCAAAATGAGATCACTCTGTAATCACACCTGAACGGAGAACAGGAACATTGCTCAAGTCGCAGAAATGACAAAACATCTCCCTATCCTTACTAATATAAACCACTGCTATTACTTTACCAATTACCCTTGCTCCAGATTGCCCTCACAACAGAAAAGATTTGTTAAGATATTTCATCTTCATATTACCACCATGTTCTGACAGGGTGCAATCCATTGCAAACTTCTGCTTCTTTGAAACCTCCCCCATCAGCGATACAAGCCCCAAAACTGTAACAGTTCTTTTTGTTATTGAAAGGTCAGAAGACTGACCAGAGAATAGGAGAGGTTTAGGCCAGGTTTAATAAAAGTGATAGACACCCACCAGGGCGAAGCCAAAGATAGCGTCTGCCCCTCCCCAGCGAAGCACAGTTAGAGACCTCTTTTATATGGGGCTGCAGGGGGTAGAAAGATTCCACTTCTGGCTGGAGTGTTCTGCTAAGCTGGGGGTCTTGTTGCACACATTTGGAGGGCGGGGCTAGCCAAGCCCTTTGTGGTCTTTGATCTGAGTGGGCAAGAGGATGAAGTGGGAAAAGGTTTGTGGGTGGCTGAGTTCTCCCCACCAAAGACAGTTATGTCCTTACTGAGATGTCCCACAGCTATCTGTGTTTTCTCACTCCCTTTAATGGGTAATAAAGCCAACCTGTTCAACTACAGTGTGTTTCTGGTTATCTATGGCTAGAAGGCTTTCAAAGAATAACATGAAAATATTTCAACATATAGTCAAACTGCTTTTTATTTTGGATATATTTTAATTTTTTTATTTTAATTGACAAAAATTATACACACTTTTTGTATACAACATGTTATTTTGAAATCTGTATGCATTGTGGGATGACTAAATTGAGCTAATTATCATATACATCACTTCACATATTTATAGGGTTTTTTTGTGTGTGTGTATGTGGTGAGAAAACTTAAAAGTCACTCTCAGCAGGTTTCCACAATATGAGAAACATTGTTATTAACAATGCTTACCATGCTGTGCTGTAGATCTCTTGAACTTATTCTTCCCAGCTAACTGAAATTTTGTATCTTTCCACCAATATCTTCCCAACCCATTTTCTATTCTCAAGTATAAAATCTTTTGGAGTGCATTTACTCCTGGATGTGGCCCCCAGAGCCCTCCAAAGTGATTTTCATGTAAATCTCACGGTGTTATTTTATCTCATGCCATGTGAAATATACTCTATGATATTTTTGAAGATCTAATTTAAACAATAGAAACAATTTATATAAAAGCATATAACATATCTTTATTTATTTATGTATTTATTTGTGGGAGGAATGGCAGATTTACTTTAGTGGGTATCAGAAACATGAAAAGTCACTGGATCAATTAAACCAAAGGGGAAAAAAGACAAATGCTCGAAATTTAAAATGACAAAGGTGACATAGTCTTCAATACAGAGAAAATTTCAAGTCTCCCAAGTGCAAAGTTTGCAGCATTCTATTCAAATACATTTGAACACAGATACAAGGGATAATTTTCTAGTGAAACACAATTTACCCACATTGGCCCCAGGAGAGCCAAAAAGTCCAACGAGACAATCACATACAACACATGCTGAATTTCAATGAAGAATTCTTCTATAAAACAGCAGCCAGGAGGCCAGCACGTGGGCCACCCCTCCTCAGGGCCTTGGTCATGGTGCGTGGCACTTAGAGGGAGTGTGGTGGGCTCAAGGATGCGCCAAACGGCCGTGCCTGCGACAGTGAGGCGGTTAGGGGCGAGCCTGGCCATTGAGGGGAACGCTCCTCAGCAGCGGCGGCGACCCAGAGTGTCTGTTGGGTCTGGGCGCCAAGGCCGTGGCGCTGCCGGCATTGGTGCCAGTTGAGGGCTGAGCACGTTTGAGCCAGGACCGGGTTCCAGGAGCCTTCTCGGCCCACTGAAATGAGCCGTTGGCCTGACAGGGCACAGCCTGCTGGTCCTGCTCAGGATCCACCACTCCAGAGGGAGCCGGCTCTGCCTGGCACGACTTCATCCAGCAGTCACTTGAGGAGCCTTTTCGAGTGTCCGGGCTGCTTTGAGTATGTGTTACCACCCATCGTTCAGTGTCATCGTGGTCATCTTGTTTGTAGCAGCTGATGCCAAAACCTGGTTTCTTGTCCAACTTGCCGGGGCCCACTGGGATCCATTCGCAACTTGGCTATGGAGAAAGTGGCTGATTCACTTACGTTTCCAAGTAAATATGCCTCATCTACATGTGGACTGACTCTGCCGCTTGCGGAAAAAGATCAGGAACAGCTCTGCGACTTTAGGTCTTATTCCTGCCCCTGCCCTGGTGTTCTCTGTCAATGGGAAGACTCTTTGGATGCTGTGATGCCCCATCGGATGGATCAGCATGACTTCAGTACAGCACTAGAGGAAGCGACTGCAATTTTCCTTGCTGTGAACATTAATAATGTGCATAGGACTTTTCATGGGTGATGATGCAGCCCTGTTTTGAGTTGCACTTCTTGGTGGTCTTGCGGAAACAAGAAAATGACAATGGTCAAGTGCGGTTCTGCGCAATTCTACAGCAGCTAGGAACACACCAGCAAGTGCAAAATTTTACTTACCAACTTGAGGTCAATGGTGATCGATGGCGACTGACTTGGGAAGCAACTCCTCGGTCTATTCGGGAGGGAATTGAGAAACAGCCATGAAGAACAGTGACTGCCTTGTCTTTGACACCAACACTGCACAGCTTTTTGCAGAAAATGGCAATTTAAACATCACATTAACTATTGCCTAGTATTGAAATGGCAATAAGACATTTTCTGGCCAGTGTTTAGAACTTTAATTTTGCAGAAAATAAGGCACCCCTCTGCCTGCCAACCTGAAAGTCTTTTGGTTGGTGGAAGGTACATATGTGAAAGTAAATAAAAGGCTGTAAAATACAGGAAGCAGTTTCATGTAGTAACACTGATACCTTTAAACATAAGTCAACAGTAAACCACTGAAAATATATATTTGTACACCCAAGGTGGGCACCTTTGTTATTAAAACGAAGCAATGTAAAATAATTCTGAGCTTTGTGCTTGTAACACATTGATTGTATTGCTGAAAAGTACCGGGATTGTTTTTTGCGTGTCTGTGTGCGTGTGATCGTGTGTGTGCTTCTGTGTGTGTGTGAGAGAGAGAGAGAGAGAGTAAACGAACCTGTGTGTGAGCATGTGTAAGAATGTGTGTGTGTGTATGTGTGTGTGTGTGTGTGTGTGTGTGTGTGTGTGTGTGTGTTGTTTTCTCTTGAACTGACAAGCCATGTTGAGTGGTCACGGACCACTGTTTTTCCCCTTTGGGAATCATTACATAGTGCTGCTGTGTGTTTGTGTGTGTGTGTATGTGTGTGTATTTCCTAATTTTTATTCTAAGGTTTTGATTAAATAAATTTGACTTTCTTTTCTGTAATTCAGGTTTTTTAAATTAAATCATAGCTGTGTACATTAATGCATTTATGGGGTGCAATGTACTAGTTTTATATACCATTTGAAATACAACAAACTTTCACTCCACTTTCTTAATTATTGTGTTAAGACATTTATACTCTACACTTAATAGTTTTGACATGTACCCTTGTAAAATGCACACTAGGTGTGGTCCCACCAATTACCCTCCCTTCACCCATCCTCCCCCATCCCCTCCCCCTACTCTTTCCCCTTCATCTTGGGCTATAGTTGGGTTATAGCTTTCATATGGAAATGTGGGTGCTTATAAATTGGTTTCATAGTAGTGCTAAGAGACTTTTAAAAAATAGTAATATTAGAGCTAGAAGGGGGCTTATTGAATTTACATCCCCTTTATTCATAAGGAACAGAAAGCACAGAGAAGGAGAATGAGTTTACTTTAGATTAAAATTAGACCCCAGATTTTTTGTCTCCCAGTTTGGCATCCTTTGTATCTCATACCATCTCTTTATTTTTCTTTTTATTGTTTCTCTATAACAAAAATGAACGTAGTAAATTATTTCCGGTAGATCACTCTATCTTGCAGAGATTAGCTACTCAGAATTCCCCCAAACAAGTTGGCAACATTAAGAGCTCCTGGCTATTTATAAGACTGTGGTTAAGCCACAAAGTATATTTTAAAAAATACATAACTGGCAGACTTTTCAAATCCAAATGATTCTTATGGAGTTACTCTTGTACTCCCCAATTTTTTTTTTTTTTTTTTTTTTTTTTTGAGGAATGTTGCCTCTTTTCTTACTAACCAACATCCAGGGTCTTATTTCATGGTGGATTCACTTGGTTGACTTGGTTGTAATTAGATACTGTGCAATTGTGTTTGTTCCGCCCTGCAGTATAGGACTTTTAAAAAAGAAAAACAAAATATTAGGGCCCAAGGAAATTATTTTCTTTACTGATTGCAAATTGCTATCTGTTTGCTGGTCCACTGTTTGTTCTGGTTATTTATTCTTTCTAACATACTTGACTGCACAAATCACCAAATAGAGAGATAAAAGATCTTTTAAAATCTTTATTATGTTGTTATCTCAGTAACCATATGCAACAGAAAAGCCCAGGGCCTTAAGTATGATATCCCATTTTGTTGTTTTGCTTTTTCCCTTAGCATTTTGAGTATGTGTCTTTTATCACTGCTGAAGTGTGGTCTTTATTGCAGAAAGAGAGAGAGAGCATGTGTGTGTGTGTGTGTGTATGTGTGTGTGTGTATGTGTGTTTTGTACACGATGTGAGGGACAGGATACCAAAATTGTAAGAAGCATCGTTTTATACTACAGGCAAAAATGGTAATCTAAGGTCTTATAAATAATCCGGAATTGGGCAGTGCCTGTGGCTCAAGGAGTAGGGCGCTGGCCCCATATACTGGAGGTGGCGGGTTCAAACTTGGCCACGGCCAAAAACTGCGACTGCAACAACAACAACAAAAAACAAATCAGGAATTTCTTGTGAGCCTTCTAAATATTGCCCAGGAATTAATTACACATATTTATTACTGTTCTTCTATCATATCAGAATAAATATTTATAACAGCCTACACAAAAGCTTTTAGGTAATGGGAAATGTCTTCAAGGTAGATGAATGATGAAACAAATGGTCAAGTGGGCCTTTTATTTACTAATTTTTCACTGACATTTTTGAGACCTATTTAGTGCCAGACTCTGTTCTTAGCATAAGAATGCACAGTGAGTAAGACATAGACCTGCCCTTACTAAGAAAAAAAGCTTCTTAATAAGGCAGGTATCAGAAGATACAGGACAGGGAGACTAAGCGCTGCCTCTTCATGGTGACAATTCTGTAACTCCTCTCAGTTTTGTCGACGAGACACTTTTTTCTGCAGCCTGTTGTACAGACTGAGCTCCATTACTTATAACCTATTTTTTCATTCCATTGATACAGCCTCAAGGACTGAAAACCTACTTGAACATTAATGTAGAAATATTCTTAGGAAGACTTATCTGTTTCCCAGGTTCACTTATGACATTGTTGAATCAAATATGAATAATCACGTATTTGTCCAACTACTAATGAGAACATAGGCACAGGTAACAGATAAGGGATGCCCGATCTTCTTTCAGTTATATTTATGGGTATGTTATTCATATGAATGTTCTAACACTTGTATGAAGTCATAAAAACCTAAAAGTTTAATTGTAATTTTTATTCTTATGTGAAATCATGTCTGAAGTTCTGTATGTATAGATATGTTATTAATGTGGGTACTCTGAGACTATATGAAATTTGTAAAAGTTTGATGGTCCTGATGTGATGCTGTCAATAATCATTCTGGTTGTTATCTTAAAATGCTACATTTTATAGAAAAAGAATGCAATTTCCTTCTTAACCAGGGATTTGATTTTCTTTGCTTTCTTTTTTCTTTCTTTCTTTCCTTTTTTTTTTTTTTGTGGTTTTGGTGGGGGCTGGGTTGGGACCTACCACCTCCGGCACATGGGGCCAGTGCCCTACTCCTTTGAGCCACAGACACCACCGCCTTTTTTTGTTTGTTTGTTTTTGAGACAGAATTTGAGTATGTTGTCCTTGGTAGAGTGCTGTGGTGTCACACCTCATAGTAACCTCAAACTCTTGGGCTCAAGATATTCTCTTGCCTCAGCCTCCCAAGTAGCTGGGACTACAGGTACCACCACAGTGCCTAGCTATTTTTTGGTTGTATGTGTCATTATTGTTAAGCAGGCCTGGGCTGGGTTGGAGCCAACCAGCCCGAGTGTATGGGACTGGCATCCTAGACAGTGAGCTACAGCCACCGCCTCAACTGTGCATTTTGATCAGATTTTAACAATGGATATTTTAAGTTCTTTATTTTATCCATCATTATTATTGTGCGTTTTTCTCTAGAAGAAATTGTAATGAGCTATAATCCAAAATTACTTTCCACAGAAAAGACTCTAACAAATACCCTTGAACATTAAGATCTTTAAAATTAATGGATTACATAGTAACTTTCAAAGTAATAAAGAAGCTTATGGGTTCATAAAACTGCTAATGAAGATGAAGCAAAACAGAAAAAAATTAATGACAGTAGAACCTCCAATAGCCAACTACCTCCCTACCTTGACCTCTCCTTAAGTTGACCTAATTTTCATAGACTAGACATTCACCACACATATGTGGTAGTACAATAGGCCTTGTTCCTACTAGTTTTGTTTACAGTCAGAATATTCACATATTTATTTTTCAAGCACTTAAAAAAAAAAAAAAAACAGAAGTGACTTACATTGAAAGCTCCAAGGTGTGTTGTTTTAATTACATGTTATAAGTATCTATACCTTCACCCCATTTACTAAGCCGTAAAACACTTCAAGCAACTTTAAGTTCATAAATTAATAATGAGGTACAGAAACCCAATCAGGACCAGGTCCTACTATTCACCACCTCTGTATATTGACCAGTTTGTTACAGTCACTTGGATGATCAATTTGCAGAGATTCTCCTGTTTATGAAATTGAGTAATTGATAAAGAAAATGTTCTTATGACTTTTACTTAAAAACATAGTTTTTTTCTTAAATGTTTTGTTTTCCAGATTCATGAAAATGGTTTCTCAAAAAATATATGTAGTTTATAACAATTTGGTAAAGTATATGTTTGTGAATGAAGGCAGAGGTATTTGCTCTTTCTCCCTACTTGATTGCTCCAAAATTCAGGAACTATTTGTGACTATTTTTATTCACATCAGTTGAATAAAAATCTTTCTTTTTATAAGTAAGATACAGTTGAAAACATTGGTTATATTACCAAATGTCATTGCAAATAAATATGAAATCTCATACATATTGAACAATGTGTAGAGGGGTGGGGACTTGTGCCTGTAGATCTAGCTACTTGGGAGGTGGAAGCAGGGGGGTCACTTGAGCCCAGGAGTTTGAGGTTGTAGTGAGCTATGATGATGTCACTGTGCTTTAGCTGAGGCAACACAGGAAGATTCTGCCTCAAAAAAAAAAAATTAATTACTCATATATTCATTCCCCTTCATACTTATTTCTACTTTAGACCTCATTAGCTACTACCAGTGGAATAGCAGGAGTTAAGCGCAATAAAAATTGAACTTTTGGCTAAAGGAAAAACGGAAAATTGTGTATCAAACAAATTCTAGTAAGTCTTGGATCTTTGTCTCTGAAGGAGACAGCAGGTGGATAAAATCCTGGTGTAGCACAGTAGGATAATGCATGATCTGAGGACCTCTACACTGGTGATGGAGGTATGAGTCCAGCATTTCCCTACAAAGATATTAAAATATTGAGCATCCCAGGAGCAGCCATTAGGCAAACTCTCACCACTCCTCTCTTTGTTGGTGTGATTTCTCCCGGAGTCCCCAGATGAGTTCCCAGGCACGCTTTTTCTTCTACTGTGGGGAAATGGATTGTAGTCTGATCAGAGACATTATATTGAATGACTTTTTATGAAGATACTGAAACATCCAAGAATGTAGAGAACTTTCTGTGACTAAAACCTTGAACTCAAGGCCAATCTGAGAGAGATTTGTCTCCTTCCACTAGATGTCTGAGTTCACATTAGGAGATACAATTAGAAATGACTTTTCACATTGTCTCCTTAGCCCTGAGGCTCAGCCAGCCTCTACTGCTGTTTATACATTTCAGGGGTCATTCAAGTCCAACTCCATGCTGTGTACTCAGGTTTACCTATTTACTTCTCGTAATAGCTCTGTGAGGATGTTATGTTCAGTCCCACTTCACAGATAACCAAGCTTAGGTTCAGAGAGCCTAAGGCCCCCTTCCCACATCAGTGGCAGGGTTGGAATGAGGTTCCATCTCTCACCCTCCCAAGAGGACACTGGGCTTCCAGGCCTTGAGGAAAGGTCAGATCACACCCCCCTGATACTATGGCATCACAGGGCTTCACCTCATGGCCCCCGATGGGTAATGAAGATGACAGAGGAGATGAAATCCCTCCCTTTGTGCCAGGAAACCTGGCTGTAGGGCCCCATGAGTTGGCTAATCCCTGAGGGGTGAGTTAGCTCAGGCAGCAGCTCAGGTGTTGGCCTTGGGACAGATGAGCCAGAGGAAAATAAACACATATACTGAAGTACTTTAAGCCAATTATCTTTAGAGTTCATTTCCTTTAATTCTTACAGCTATTCAACTTACCCGTTATTGTAGCGATTATTCTCATCAACGTACTTTAGAGGAGTTTAAGTAAACCACTGAGACCCTTTGGTTCCTATCATCAACCAATTCTGAATTATTCTAAAATTTTTTCCATTTTGTCTTCATGACCCCTGGGATGGAAAGGGTTGCCATTACATGTTCCAGGGTTGTTCAACTTTTGAGTCACATTAGTTTTAAGTCACTGTATTGTTGAAATTGAAAAAATCTAAATTTTTACAAAACATTAAGTACTATGTAAAAACTGTGGAGAAAATCCTTGCAAACGACACCTCAGATCCATGCTTTGTGAAACACACATGAAAACAAAGAGACTGGCAAGTAATTTCAACACAGAATTCAAATAAATGTGCGTGATTAAGTTTGCAAACTCTTCCTGGAAAAAGCGCTGAATACCTCATTGCTAGCATTGTATGAGGTCTGATAATGAAGTTGGAGAACTTGCCACTGTGTGCTTATGTTTGCAGCAGTGTACAAACAACTCGGTAAGGTTTCATAAACTTGATATATCACAGTGTCACAGCTGTTTTCATGTTCACATATGGCACTGTCTTGCTGAGGTGGCATTCATTATTGTTCTTGTGTTTTTGTGTGCTGTTTGACAGCTCTCCTGGTCATCCAGAAAAAGAGTTTCAAAACTGCTTTGAAGGGGGGACTAGGTCCTGGTTTGGGTGTATAGCTCCCCAAAGGCAGTACTTGGAAGGCAACTGTAGTGATATTCCATGATGAGGTATGCAGCACTTTTGCTATGATTAGTTCATGAGTTTGATTATCAGACCTTCATGTAGGTGTGTGTATAAAAATGAAGATGCTAAATGTGCCAAAATTAGAAGAACTAATAAGATGCAAATACAAATACTAAGAAGAGTATTAAAAGACAAATTGCAACATGATGGTGAGTATGACTGTACTTTTTGTACAGACTATGTGTGTAGGTATATCTGTTTGTGAGCACATTACCAGGGACACATCTGCAAAATATGCACCATTGTATCTACAACACACCCCTAGGAGTCAGCAATTAGGAGTTGGGATTGTGAGAGATTCAGATTAACTTTAATTCACAAATATGCTGCTGTATATTGTTTCAAGTTTTATATTTAGGGAGAACCATTTTGATGAAATATTAAAAAATAGGAAAACCTCAAAAAGATTGACAAAAGTAAGATGCACATACGTTCCTACCCTTGGGAAAGTACTCATTGTATTCAGTTCCTTGGTAAAATGCAGTACATTTGAAAAAAATGAATTGAGTGTGTGTATATATGTGTATGTGTGTTTGTTGTAGCTCCTCTGGCTTAACCACCTCAAATATATCTCACAGTTGAAGTCTTTTCTTCTGTTCATTCCAGGAATGGACTTCCCTTAAAATAGGTTTAAATATCCCTGAAAATGTACTTTTGTCACAACTCTGAAAAGTGATGAGTACAGAGGGATTGCTGCAGGTAAGTGAAAATTCCACAAAACTCTGGTCAGTCCCATTAATCAGCTCTCACCCTTAATCCTTCTACCGCTTCCCTATTCCTCCCAGCTAAGCCGCCAGTCTACTCCTAGAACTGCAGTTCTGACTCCAGACACCAGCTATCTCCAAAGTATTTTTCCAGGAAGAACAAGTACAGTTTGCAATATGTAACATATGTTATGAAAATACGTGTGTTTACCATAATAATAATTCGGTCGGGAAATTCACTGATATATTAAAGCAATTCCGTTTCCTGGTGTCCCCAAGTCATTATGGCATTCATTGATTTATCTCTTCTTTCATCAGTGTAGCTTGAGGCGCTCGCATTACAGAGGTCCCCCTTCCAGACAGCAGGGCTTTCACCCTCCTTTACCACCCCTGTACAGGCTTTCCAGACTTTCTCCCACAGCCCATCAGTCATCTCCTCTGCAGGATACGATGGGCACAACTGCCCAGACCCCGTTCCAGTGCCCTCATCCTTCCTCAGTCACCTCCTGTCTGCCCTGTGCTGCCCTATGCCTCCTGGGGACTGTGAAATTATATTTGAGCTATCTGGTGATTTATCTTATGGATGCTCCAGACTGTTCATGCAGTTTTCCTTTGAACCTATTTTCATTCAGAAGACAATTAAGATCATTCTGTACATATCTTTCTAAGCTGTATTTTAAAGAAGTGATTGTAGTTTTTGCTTCTTGAAAGCACTGGGTATGATGGCTTATGCCTGCAATCCTAGCACTCTGGGAGGCCAAGGCAGGAGGATAGCTTGAGGTCAGGAATTCAAGACCAGGGTAAGAGTGAAACCTTTTCTCTACTAAAAATAGAAAAAACTGTAGCGGTACCTGTGGCTCGCCCCATATGTCGGAGGTGGTGGGTTCAAACCCAGCCCTGGCCAAAAACTACCAAAAAAAAAAAAAAAAAAAAAAAAAAAAA